>JAIUZE010045954.1:0-184980 GCA_022085475.1 Heliosperma pusillum | reverse complement strand
ACTTCAAGCTAAAATGTGATTTCGACTATATGAATTTGAATTTATGTAACTTTAAGACAATTTTATGTGATTTTAGCCTTTTCTGATTGTAACTTCAACCATTATTTGTGTAACTTCAAGCCTTATATGTGTAACTTTAACCCAAATACAATTAAATTTTAGCATTTTTATGAGTGTAACATTTTACTTTATTAGTGAAACTTCAATTATTATTTGTGTAACTTTAGTCATTTATAGGGTAATTTTATGCATTAGTCTTTTCTAGTGTGACTTCAGTCCAAACTAGTCAAATTTCAGTCCAAATCTCTGTAACTTCAGTCCAAACCTATGTAACTTCAGTCCAAACCTATGTAACTTCAGTTATATAACTTTAGTCTAAAATAGTGTAACTTTAGTCTAAAATAGTGTAACTTTAGATCTAGAAATATAAACACCATAAAAAAAATAAAAAAACGAAATCTAAAATAAAAAAATAAAAACATAACAAATTCAAAAAAAAAACATAAAACATATAAAAAAATGTGTAACTTCAACAAAAAAAACTGTGTAACTTCAGTCATTATATGGGTAACTTCAGATACTAAAAGTGTAACTTCAGTCATTATATAACTTTAAGGTCATTTTGTGTTACTTTAATAAATAATATGTGTTACTTTGATATATGTGACTTTAATAAATAAGACATGTAACTTTAATAGAGAATTTGTATTACTTTAATATACAATACGAGTAACTTTAATAGAGAATTTGTGTTACTTTAATATATAATATGTGTTACTTTAATATACAATATGTGTGACTTTAATATACAATATATGTTACTTTAATAAATAATATGTGATATTTTAATAGACGTCATTAAAGTTTGACCCACCTTTTCAGATCTAAAAAACAAAGAAAAACAGAAAAATAAACAAAACAAATATTTAAGCAAAACTGAAGAAAAAAAAGAAAAGGAAAAAGAAAAGCAAAACAAAAAAATAAACAAAACTTCAAGCCTTAATAGTGTAACTTCAAGGCTTATAAGTGTAACTTCAAGCCTTAAAAGTGTAACTTCAGTCTTTAATTGTGTAACTCAAAAAAATCAGATCTGAACATAAAAAACTATAAGAAAAAACAAAATTAAAAAACAACCAAACAAAATAAGAAATTAAAAAAAACAACCAAACAAAATAAGAAATTAAAAAAAAAAAAAAAAAACAAACAACAAGTACCCACGACCGCCCCTACCCCAGCCCCACACCGGCTCTCACCACCACCTACCCACGACCGCCCCTAGCCCATCCCCACGCCCGCCCTGACCTCGGATCTGAAACAAACAACAACAACAACCAATCAAACCGACAACCACCACAACAGGGTGGGGGTGGTGGTTGTTTGTTTCAGATCTGGGGTCGGGGAAGGGAGGAGACGCCGGCAGAGAGTGGAGGGAGGCGCGTGGCGAACGGAGGAGAGGAGGGAGGGTGAAAAAAAAAAAGATAAAAGAAAGAAAAAGGAGAGGTAAGGCGGTGGGTGACAGGGGACGGTGAGGATGGTCGTGGGTGTGGCGGTGACAGGGGACGGTGAGGATGGCCGGCGGGGGCGGGGGCGGGGGCCGGGTGGCGGCGTTGTGGGGGTGGCGGCCGGGGGTGTGGTAGATCTAGGTTTTTTTTGGGTTTTGTTTGGTTGTTTGAATTTAGAGAGAAAAGAAGATAATATTTTAGAGAGAAGGTGGTATTTTTTTAGAGAGATGAAGAGATTGTTATTAATGAATTGAATTGGGTGGAAATGGTGGGTTAAAGGGATGAGTGAATTAGTGGGTTTAATTAGGGTGGATGTGAGAGAAATGGATTAAACACCCATTAATGACCGTTTTCTTGTTTTCATCTCAACCCTTCATTTCCAAGATCCAAGGGCCTATAAGAGGACTTATGGACTCACCTTTCTTAAGAGGACTTACATGATCCTTTCTCTATAATATAATATATATATATATATATATAAGAGGTTTTTTTCGAGGCACGTGAGTGGTTTCCCCTTTATAGGAACTCTTAAAGTAAAAAATACACGTGAGTGGTTCTCCTTTTATAGGAACTCTTAAAGTAAAAAATAAATTCATACATATACTTTCCAAGTTATGGTTGAACTCTTAGATTTTTATTATATTTTTTAAACTAATTTTTTTCCTAATAATATTATCAACTTTTCAACATTATATTCATACATATACTTTACAAGTTATGGTTGAACTCTTAAATTTTGATTATATTTTTTAAATTAATTATTTTCCTAATAAATTATCAACTTTTCAACTTTTTAGAAACTCTTTAAATAAAAATTAAATTCATCACTATTATTTGTCCCACATTGGAAAATAATGTAAATGTGCTTAAAATATTACATATAAATAGTAGAATTGTTCCACATTAGAAAAATAAAAAAGCGGGTAATCCTATGATTATAAATAGGAGTCATCCTTAAACTTTATGTATCAACCCAAAAATTTTGAATCTCTTCAATATTGTCTTAGAGATCTCTTAAAAGTTTGTAGATGTGATGAATATACTATGTATAAATAGTAAAATTGTCCCACATCATAAATTAACATAAGGTGGGTGATCCTATGATTAAATATATGAATCATTCTGGGACCTTATATAACAAACTAAAATTTTAAGTCTCTTAAGTATTGTCTTAGGGATCTCTTAAAAGTTTGTCTATTATTATATTCACAATTGTTAAATTTACATCATTAAAAATTAATTTTAAAAGGTATTATTAAAAAAATTTAAGTATTGTAAAAAAAAATTATGAAGATAATATAATTAGATTCGTGGTGAAAAAAACTCTGCAAAGTATAGAAACTCATATTATTTGGACATATTTGGTGTAATTTTTAATATATTATATGTCCTACATTGAAAAATAATGTAGATGTGGTGAATATATTACCTATAAATAGTAGAATTGTCTCTCATCAGAAAATTATCGATCACAAGGTGGGTGATCTTATGATTACAAATAGGAATCATATTTGGAACTAAAGTTTCAACCCAAAATATTTTGAGCCTTTTACATATTGTCTTACAAAACTCTTAAAATTTGTATTATAATTTTCACTATAGTGAAATTTACATCATTAAAAATTAATTTAGAAAAGTATCATAAATAATAATTTTGATGGTAAACTATTTAATGTGTTATTTGTTCCACATATTGAAAAAAAAACAATGTAGGTATCGTGACTTGTGAATATATACTACGTATAAATATCAAAATTTGTCCCACATTAAAAAATTATCATAAAGTAGAGTGATCATAAATATGATCATCACACGAGCTTTTAAACTATTTTTTTATATTGTTATTTTAATAAATGACTTTAAAAATTTAATAAATGACATTTAAATATTTTTTTATTATTCTAATATTAATATAACAGTTTAGTAACAGTTAAGAAATAAATATTACTCCCTCCAATACAATCCAAACTACCCACACCCTTTTGCATAAGTTTTAAGAAAATTGCTTTTGGTGAGGGTAATATGGGAAAAGGATGAGGGGGTAGTACATAAATTAGGTGAGGTATGTTATAAGAATGACAATTTTTGTAAATATAGGTATGTTATAAAGATAGAGTTGTCCTGATTTTACTCATTTATGGTATGGGTAGTTTGGATTGGATTGTATTAAAATGGAAGGTGGGTAGTTTGGATTGGATTGGAGGGAGTATATGAAAAAAGATGGTAGCTACTTAGTTTGTTATTAGCCCCACATTGAAGAATAATGTATGTCTGGTGAATATATTACTTATAAATTATAAATTGTCCCACATTGAAAAATTATTATAACATAGGGCGATCCTATGATTATAAATATGAGTCATCCTTAAACTTAGGTATAAACCTACAATTTTTTAAGTCTCTTAATCATTGTTTTGGATAACTCTTACCAAAATGGAATTATAATAGTCACAATAGTTAAATTAACATTATTAAAAATTAATTTAGAAAATTATCATAAATAATAATTTTGATGATAAACTACTTAATGTGTTATTAGTCTCACATTGAAAAATAATGTATTTGTGGAAAAAATATATATTAAGTATGATTATAAATAGGAGTCATTTAGTCCCTTAAGTATTGGTTTAATGAACCTTTAAAATTTTGTATTATTAATTCCACAATAATGAAATTTACATCATCAAACTTAATTTAGAAAATTTAGGAAAGTATCCTATATAAGTAATAATTTTTATGGTGTACTACTTAATAAGTTATTTGTCCCACATTGAATATAATACAAGTGTGGTAAATATATTACGTATAAATAGTATATTGTCCCACATCAGAAAATTATCATAAGTTAGGGTGATCATATAATTATAAATAATATTCATCCTTGGAACTTAGATATCAACCCATAATCTTTTGAGTCTCTTAAATACTATCTTAGAGAGCTCTTAAAAATTTGTATCCACATTAGTGAAACTTAATTACATCATCAGAAATTAATTTAGGAAAATATCATTAAAAAATAAAGTGAAAAATATTTTATTTACAATATACATTTCCTATATTATATTCAAGTAGTGTTTATAATTTGTATATAAAATTTTGTACATTCAATTCACAAAAAATATTGTGAAAATGAGTCATCTTTCAACTTAGATATTCACCCAAAATCTTTTGAATCTCTCAATTATCTTTCAGAGATCTTAAAAGTTTGTATTATTATTTCTACCTTAATGAAATTTACATCATCAAAATTAATTTAGAAAGTATCGTATATAATAATTTGAGAAAATTGTTGATTACAGCCTTATAAAAACCACTTTTTGAAACTTACGGCCTTATATAATTTTTTTTGAAAATTACACCCAATTAATCACTTCTGCCGATAAATTACACCCAAAACAAATACTCCGACAGAAACTTCATGCAATTTTTAATTTTGGTCATTTCAGTTCATCTTTTAGGACAGATTTGCCCTTACCTTTAAACAATTCCTGATTTCCTTCATTTCTATACTCTTATATTTATATGATACACATAAAAAAAACTCTCAACCTAATCATCAATTCACAATCTCTTTCTTATGTCTCTCTTCCTTCAACATCTCCCCCGACCTATGCTCTCTTTTAGCTCTTAGAGTTCTGCTCTATTTTTGCCATTAGAAGTCGCATTTCAATCATATATTAAAAGTATAGTTTAGAAGTTTTTAATTTTATCATTATTATTTGTAAACTCTTTTTCCCCAAATTGATAATATTAGGGTTTATCAATTTAGGTAAGATAAAATCAAAAATTTGGGTGCATAATACGACTTAAACTTCGAAAAAGAACCGTTTGATTATTGCACCGCTTTGCCACTCATAATCAGAGCCCTAACTAACTATGGCGACGAGATTTCTACATAAATTTGGGAATATTATTAGAGAGATGGATAAATGAGAGTTTTAGGGTAAAATTTTGTGAGAGAGGTAAGAGGGTAAGAAATATGGAGTAAAAAGGCTTTAGAATAAGAAAAGGGTATTTCGGTCAGGTTTTTTAAAAAATCATCGGAATCCTCATTCTGAAGCAATTTTAGAAGGAAAGTAATTAATTGGGTGTAATTTTCAAATAAAATTATATAAGGCTGTAAGTTTCAAAAAGTGATTTTTATAAGGCTGTAATCAACAATTTTCTCTACTAATTTTAATGGTATATAACTACCAAATATGTTATTTGTCTCACATTGAAAAGTAATCAAGTGTGGTTAATATATTATGTATAAATAGAAGAATTGTCCCAGATCGGAGAAATATCATAAGCTGGGATGATCACGCGATTATAAATAAGAGTCGTCTTTGAAACTTAGAGATGAACCCAAAGTCCTTTAAGTCTCTCAAATACTCCCTTCGTCCCGGTCATTTGTTTGCCTTTTTTTAGGAGTATTTTAGTCAAAGGCAAACAAATGATTAAGACGAAAAGAGTTTTGTTTTAGAGAGCTCTTAAAATTTTGTATTAATTATGAAAATAATATAATTAGATTCGTGGTAAAAAAAATGCTATCATTACAGTACAGAATATCATATTATTTGCATATACTTTGTGTAATTCTTAGTATGTTATATATCTCACATTGAAAAATAATGTATGTGTGGTGAATATACTAATAATTATAAATAGTAGAATTGCCCTATATCGAACAATTAGCATAAGGTGCGGTGATCAACCCAAAATCTTTTGAGTTACTTAAATATTGTCTTAGAGAGCTTAATTCTTAGGTACTTTGAATCATTTTTCAAGTCATAATATAGATCAAATATAACTTGAGTCCCGACAAGGTTGGTAACATATGTTTAAAATACAATAAGTTGAATCAATATATCAATATTATTTTTTTAAAAATTACGGAGTATATTTTATTATAGTCTTAAAATTTCAAAAGTTTATTTTTATAAGTTAATTGTTATAGGAAAATTACGAAAATGATATTAACGTAAACCCGTGCATCGCACGAGCATGAAATCTAGTATTGTAATAACAAGGTAGATAGATGATAACGACGGTGTCACTATCAAGAAGTCAATCCTCACCTTAAGTCCTCAACCAAACATCATTAGTCAAAAATATTAAACCATTTTAAAGAAACAGACACGTGTTCTTAAGCTTCCTACTACATGTATTACTACCACATGTTATTACACATTTACACTAACGGTTTAATCTAAAATCATTGGTCTAAAATTCGACATTGCCAACATCTGTAGCCACCTACACCAACCCTCAGGCAACTTCCTCGAACTTTGCCAAGTCCAAATCCATGCATATCACACCCCTACTCCTCATAATCTATAATATCAAAACAACTGTACTATATATGAAGTATTCAAACTTTTGACCTTTGCAATTATTTCTCAATGCTTCTTTCACTCATTATATTGCTACTTTGCCACCATTTGCCCATTTCAATTTAACAAAATCTATTTCACAAATTCTTATTGTATCCGTCTTAAGCTTAAAACGGATACCATATTCTCTCACAAAATAACCATCAAGGGTGAGTGGAGAGCACATGGGGGGTGCCCACCTTGTCCCCTCTACCCATTTCCTCTCACAAAATACCCGTTGCAAGATCCGACCCGTCTTAAGCAAGACCTACTGAATCTATTTTACTCTAGTAATTATAACACATTACATACTTCACCTTACCTTTAAATTTCTCACAAATCACTTTTGTTCATAATTATAAATTTTCATAACTTTACATTAAGGAAAATTATGAATATGGGTGCCTGAGGTTTGCCCTAATTTCAATATGGGTGCCTAAGGTTTGCACAATCTCAATTTGGGTACCTCAGGTTTGATTGTAGTTTCATTTTGGGTACCCAAGGTTTGGTTAGTTTCACTTTAGGTGCCTAAGGTTTGGTTAGTTTCACTTTAGATGCCCAATAATTGAAATAATACAATTATGATTTAATTTAACTTAAAATAATATTTTTTTATTGACCTAATTAGTAATGTAGAAGATTGAAATATCTCAATAGTCTTGATAATTATTGTGTTATAATTATTAAGTATTGATAATATTTTAGCAAATGATTCTTATTTTCTCCGAAAAATATATGTATTTACATAATTATATTTTGCTTAATATATTAATTCGTTAAGGTGTTTAATTTAATTTTTGGGAAAAAATTTGACAAAATTGTTTTGAATATTTTAACGACCAGTCATGATATTATCTATAAATGTTTTTGCTACCGAGTCTATATATTGAACCGTATCCTCATATTTTAGTTTAAGACAAGATAACCATAAAAATACAATATATTACACACAAAAAATGATATAATCTTGTGTCGTTTATCTAAGTGATGATCTATTTTTTTTATCCGTGCTAATCTTAAGACGGATCTCCTTGTTTAAATTTAAGAGAGAATAACGTAAAATTGGAATTTTGAGTTAGTTGTAGACTTGTAGAGGCTACAATTCAATAACATAGTATCGCTTATGCTTAACAGTTTCTCGGCTCCACCAATCTTTTGTGTCACAAGAGTGCACAAACTTGATTGCTACAAGTTGTATGGAATTGCAAAAAAAAAATTATACTGAAATTTTGTGTTGCAAGTATGTATCCCAATTCACGAACCAAAAAGTTAAAAAGAACAACATACAACGGAGAATCTGGTAAAGATTAAGGATAATCTCACAAAGTTGCCGCAAACACGTTAAATTTCAAAACACATTTTTTTTTACTCCGTCAATGTGTAGATCGAGTGATCTCATTTTTTAACCGGCAAAGTATAAATAAGACTTTGAATTCAATTACCCGACCTTAAAACCGGGAACTAACATGAATAATTAGGTCATTAAAATATTAGTATAACATTACTAATTAGGTTATTAAAAAAAAATTATTATTAAGTAAAAATACTCAAAATAGTATTAGTTCAAACCTTGGGCACCTAAAGTGAAACTAACCTAATCTTAGGCACCTAAAGTGAAACTAACATAACCTTGGGTACCCAAATTGAAACTACAATCAAACCTGAGGTACCTAAATTGAGATTGTGCAAACCTTAGGCACCCATATTGACATTAAGCCAAACCTCAGGCACCCATATTGATAATTTTCCTTACATTAATTTAATACTCCCTCCGATCCAGACCAATGGTAACACTTACCTAAAACGGACGATCCACACCAATGGTAACATACCTTATTTGGCCCACTACATTACCAAGTTATCCTTCTACCCATTTGATATTTACACAAAATGCCATTGCATGACCCCACAATTAAACCCACAATTAAACCCACCATTACATGACCCACCTACCTTTTCCTTTTTTACCCCTCATTTTTCCACCTTTTCTTAAATACTCCAATTTTCCCCATGTTACCATTTGTCTGGATCGGAGGGAGTAAGAATTAGTACAAAATTTGGGAGAGGACAGTTTTCTCCACGTTATATACTCCGTATTTACTTATGTTTAGATATTACTCACTCCGTCCTGGTCAATTGTTGTCACATTCTTTTTTATGGTTTCTCAGTGAATTGTTGTCCTTTTTATATTAAGTACGTTTTCTATGAGTAAATTGATCATCCAATGAGACTATTGTTCACTTGTCATCCAATAAGTGGAACTACAAATGGTCCCCACTTCTTCCTTGGTTTTTGTGCCAAAATGAAAGGAGAACAATTCACCGGGACGGAAGAAGTACTTTTTTGTACCCCTTTACTTTTTTTGTGACCATTTTATTCTTATTAATCGTGATCTAAAATAACTTTTTAATTAAACACCTATATGTACTCCCTATGTCTCAGGTCCTTTGTTATCTATTTTGTTTTGCACAAAAATCAAGAAAAAAAAAGATGGACAAAAGAAGCATTAAAATAATGCCATACTGATTCACCAAATAAAAAAAAGGAATTTCTTACTTGTACCCCTCAACCTTTTCAATTACTCACTTGTACCCCTCTTTTTTGAAAAAAAAAAAAACTTTGATCGGCAATAACTTTGGCTACGATTTTAGAAGACGGTAATTTTTTTTTCAAACCCGACGTCTTTACGAGATCTTCGACTTGAAAAAATTATTATTTTTTGAATTTATAGTTAGCAATTATGATCAGCCAAAGTCTTTTGACGAAATAAATTTTGACTAATGAGAACTCCCGTGTAAAAGTTCCAACTGCAATGATTTTTTTTTTCAAATTCATTGTCTTAACGAAATATTCGATTTTTGGGGAAAGATTACTGTCTTCTGAAATTGTAGCCAAATCTTATTGGCGGTCAAAGTTTTTTCCTAAAAAAGAGGGGTATAAGTGAGAAAATGAAAAAGCTGAGGGGTACAAGTAAAAAAATTCCTAAAAAAAAAAAATAATGCCTTAGTGATTGACATCCACTTGTCCCACTTGCACAACATGTTAAATACTTACCTTATTTAGAAATAAATAGCAATTCATTGAGACACCTAAATATGGAAATAGATAACAAATGACCGAGGGAGTATAATGTATCTTTATTCTTTAATCATATTTTGTCAAAATAAAATTTATCTATCATGCCTTTTTTTTTAAATTGTAAATGTTCTATAAAATATACAAATAAAGTTTGCTACTTTATTTCTTTTTCCACAACTTATCATAAGAGAAGGCTTAGTAGAATAAATGTAAAAATATGAAAATATATTACACATAATTCTCACTTGTAAAGGATACTAGATTTCATGCCCGTGCGATGCACGGGTCTACATTAATGTCATTTTCATAAATTTTCTATAACAATTAACTTATAAAGATAAAAATTTTAAGAATTAAGACTATAATAAATATAGTTTTTAAGAAAATAATATTGATATATTGATTCAAATTCTATTTTAAACATATTTTATTAACTTTGTCAAGACTTATGTTATGTTTGATCTATATTATGTCCCGAAAAATATTAACATAACCCTCTCATTCACATCATTTAATAGGCTTACATATGTTTTTATTGATACATTCACAACAAAAAAATGATCCAAATAACCTAAGAATTAAGCTCTCTAAGACAATACTTAAGAGACTCAAAAGATTTTGGTTTGATACATAAGTTCCTAATATGACTCATATTTGTAATCATGAGATCACTACGTATGGTAATTGTCTGATATGGGACAATTCTACTATTTATAGATAGTATATTCATTACACCTATATTATTTTTCAATGTGAGATAAATAACATGCTAAGAATTACACCAAGTATGATATCCTTTTTTTTTTACCACAGATCTATTTATATTTTTTTCATAATTAATACAAAATTTTAAGAGCTCTCTAAAACAATATTTGAGAGACTTAAATGATCTTAGGTTTATATCTAAGTTTCAAGGACGATTTCTATTAAAAATCACATGATCAGCCCAGTTTATGATATTTTTCCAATGTGGGACAATTCTTTTATTTATATGTAATTTATTCACCACACCTACATTATTTTTCAATGTGGGACAAATAACATATTAAGTAATACACCATTAAGATGAAGATAATAATACAAACTTTTAAAAGCCTTGTAAGACAATACTTAAGATATTCAAAAGATTTTTAGTTGATATATAAGTTCAAAGGATGACTCATTTTTATAATATTTTTTATGTGAAATGAAATGTAAAATTTTGTATAGAAAAATTATAAACACCACTTGAATATAATATAGGGAATGTATATTTAAATAATTAAAAGATTTTTCACTTTATTAATTTTAATGATGTAAGTTTAACTAATGTGGAAATAATAATACATGATATGGGACAATTGTATTATTTAATATCATACTAACTTACTAAGTGACACACCATATTTTTTATAAAATAATTAATGTTTTATTGATATTATTTATAATATTTTCCTACATTAATTTTTGATGAAGATTTTGATATACGTACGATTATATTCTTAAGGACTCTGATAGACAATACGCAAAAGACTCATATTTTTAATCATAAAATCACCTTACTTTGTGCAATTTTTCGATATGAGACCATTCTACTATTTATAGGTATTATATTCACCATACCTAAATTATTTTTTCAGTGTGAGACAAATAACATACTAAGAATTACACCAAGTATGTGCAAATAATATTAGAATATATACTCTAATGGTAGCAGCAAAACCCATGTTATTATTGGTTTGATGAAATCGTAATCTTACTTTGCTGCACCGACTTATTGTCGCATGATAAACTTATATGAGTTATTTGTTTAGAATGATCTTACCTGGTTTCATAATTTTGGTACATTTTGTTAATCATATTGATGTTTCATTCAAACTGGTCAATCATATTAATATTGGTACATTTTGTTAGAAATCTTATTGATGTTTCATTCAAAATGGTCAATCATATTAATTCTTCGATGTCGGACTATTTTTCTTTTTATATATAGTATATTCACCACGCTTACATTATTTTCCATTATGGGTCAAATAACATACTATACCAATATAAGTAGTACATCATCGATAGTTTCTTAAATTAAATTTTAATACAAACTCATAAGAGCTATCTAAGAGAATACTTAAGAGACTCAAAAAAATATAAAATTTATACTCCAATGAAAGCATTTTTCGCTAAAAATCCAAATATGTAAGTGTCGAAATGTTTTAATTATTTCAATATACATTTCATATATTATATTTAAGTGATGTTTATAATTTTTATATAAAAACTTTTACCCGGTCTTTTAGATAATATTTATGATATTTTTCTAAATTGTTTTATGATGATGTAAATTTTACTATTTTGGAGATAATAATATTATAAACTTTTAAGAGGTCTCTAAGACAATACTTAAGAGGCTCAAAAGATTTTGGATTGATACCTATCTAAGTTCCAAAGATGCCTGCTATTTATAATCATATAATCATCATAGGTTATGATATTTTTTCAATGTGGGACAATTCTATTACTTATATGTGCTATATTCACCACATCTCTAATATTCACCACATACTAAATAATTATTTCTTAACCTTTACTAAACTATTATATTAATATTAGAATAATAAAAATTATTTTAAAAGTCATTTATTTAATTTTCGCATGCGTATACTCTAATTGTATTATATTATAAAAAAATTGGTAGCAAATAATACAAAATTTATACTCCAATGAAAGCATTTTTCGCCACGAATCCAAATATGTAAGTTTTGAAATGTTTTGCATTATAATTTTTTGCTAGATTGATAATCAAACATTTTCTTACGTAAATAATAGCTGTAATATTAAAAATATTGCATAATATCTTTTCTTAATCTTGTAAGATCTTATAATATACTTTTCCAAAAACTGAAAAAGATGATGTGAACCAATAGAATTGCTCGAAAAAAGTCTGTTTTATATATATATATTGATTTGAAGTCATTTTAAAAAGCGGAATTGCTAAATCCCGTATGTTATTTTACTTAATCCTACACAAAATACCAACGTATTCCAATCATACCCCTTTTATTTCATCTACCCAACGAAAATTAAACCCTAACTCCAATTCCTCCCCCTTCTTTGTATCTCTCCTCACCCAACTAACTACCCTCCTACGCCGCCTCAAACACCGTCGCTGGCCACCGGTCGACGACAATAATTATGTCAGTTCACATGTCGTTACTCTTCAACGTATTCATTTCATTCGTCGAAGCCATAAATATGACGCCGTCTTATCTAAAACTTTAACGGCAATGTCCTGCACTGAAATCAACTCCGTCACCTTTGGTATTGCGACGGACAATGTCGTTCGATTAATTTTGAGCGGTGTCCCTGTGTTTGACTGGACTATTATAAGGAAGTCTTTTCCGTCAAAGCAATCGAACCCATTTTGGTCTTTTAAGGAGACTATTTTCTCCAAAATTAGTGATGTAGGTGTTTCCATGGGGACCAAAGCGATGTTGTTTAAAGCGGCAGAGGAAAGAGTCGGTCGGGAAAGAAGAGAGAAAGAGAAGGGTGAGGGATTGGAGTTGGTTTATTTTTTTAAACGTGTATGTGTGGTAGGGGCAAAACTGAAATGAGCGGTAATTATGTGTAGGAACTAGTAAAATAATGTGCAGAATTTAACAACTCCCTTAAAAAGAGCTCACAAGGTGCAAATGAGACAACAAGTGATGAAGTCTTTTTAAAACGACATTAAAAAGTCACAAACAACACTTACTATATATATTACACAAATTCTCATTGAATATGTGGTATATCGTCTATAATAAAGACGGATCAGATTTCATCTCACAAAGAGGTAAGTGGGAGAGCAAGTGAGGATCCATTTAATTCTCTATTTTCCTCTCACTTGCATTTTTGTGAGAGAGAATCCGGCCAACCTGTCTTCATTGAAAACGAATATAACCGTCTTCATTTTCACTGAAAACGAATACGTTTTGGAAAATGAGTTAGCGCCACCGGGTGGCACTCAAATCGAGCGCCACCCGGGGTGTTATTGTAAATTCATTATCTATTTTCATTTTTTTCCTCAAATTTTAAATTTCTAGCTAAATTTTAGTAAAGGGTACTTTAGGAACTAAATTTTTATATACCTAATACATTGTTATATATTTATAATTATAAGAAGAATTAAATTAGTTGAATCCGGTTGGCGCTTTTCAAGGAATTTTCTCAACAAAAATAAGATCATGAATAGAATTGTGCATGCACTGATGAGTTGACAAAGAAAAATCTTTAATATAAAAATTGTTGATGATTGATGATGAAACTGCATTGATTTATGTCATTATGAGTAAAGAAAATGAAATTAAACACATTAGAGTTTGGAATGTCATAAATAACTACAAAACTATAGTAATTCACAAGAATGACAATGTTGATGATGAATGTGTTGCATCAATGATAGTGATGATGAAAATGTTTTATTTAGACTTTAGATGGGTGAATATGATCGAGGTAGATCCGTAGTTATTCTTGGTGTAAAGTTTTAGTTGGAATCTGTTACTAATTTTAATAAATTACAAATTACGTTTCTATCTTTTAATTTTTGGGCAAACCTAAAATCAATTTCTTTATTTTTATATTTTTTTAATGTGGGTGGTACTGAAATTCAGCGCCACCTGGTGGCGCCCTATCATCGTCCATATGTTTTATCCTCAATGAAACCAAACTAAATACTTCGTATATCATTCCCCTCTTGCACAACTCAATACTTAATTACACAACTTAATACTCCGTACAAGAGAGAAAGATCCTACTAGAACTAAATTATTGCTGCCAATGCTGTAATTTCCTAGGTGGAATATTTAAAGTTAACACTAAAAAACAGCCATTAATCTTATCTTTCCATCACTTTTTTTTTGTCTACTTTCCCCCCTTGCAATTAAATTAATCTAATAATTCCAATCACACCACCCTAAACTCTATATTTCCACACCCTTCCTATTTTCAAATTCCAACCTCCATTTCACTAATCCCCCCTAAAAAACACCCAATGCCTCCCCCATCGCCAAAATCAATATCCCCCATTTTATCCCTCATTATTCTCTTCGGTTTCGCCGCAGCAGTATCCACTGTTACGGCGAAGAAAATAAAATACTCGAATCACACCTTCGGGTTTCCCTTTGACCAAACTTACTATAACCAATTTACGGTCAAATACCCGGCTATGATAAGTAATGGAGCCCTCCAAATAACTCCCGACTCAATCGGAAACTACTCGTTAGTAAACCGGTCCGGTCGAGCCGTTTTTAATCAACCTTTCCTATTATGGAAAGATTCAAAAGTTGCCTCATTTAACACCACATTTTTAGTAAACATCTATCGCATTAACAACTCCGATCACACTCCGATAACTCCAGGCGAAGGCTTTGCTTTCGTCATCTCGCCGGACCTTGACGTACCTCCGTCAAGTTCCGGCGAGTTTCTCGGTCTTTCTAACGCCACGAATGACGGTAACGTGTCCAATAAGTTTATCGCGATTGAACTCGATACGTTCAAAAACGGCGAATTCGACCCGGATTCGAACCATATCGGACTCAATATTAACTCGATTAAATCAAACAAAACGGTGTCGCTCTCGAAATTCAACATCACGCTTGCGCCGCCGGGGACGGTTTTTCACAAGGTATGGATTAACTACGACGGTGGAGAGAGAAAACAACTCACCGTCTACATTACCGATATCTCCGATCCACAAGCGGTGGTGCCTATGCCGCAATCGCCGGTAATGAACGTAAGCATCGATATTAGCAAAATAGTGAACCGGAAGTCGTACTTCGGTTTTTCCGCCTCAACCGGCGGTTCAGTCGCGGAGCTTCATTGCGTACTGAGCTGGAATCTAACCGTGGAAGTCATCGGAAACCCTAACGCCACCGTGAGTGCCGCCGTGTACGTCGGCGTCGGGGTTGCGGTAGGATTATTTGTGTTAATAGGTGGGATGGTGAGCGGGTGGTATTGGAAGAAGAGAAAATACGCGAGCCGATCCGACCCGAATATATTAGGAGCGTTAAAGAGTTTACCGGGTCAGCCGAGGGAGTACGAGTTTAAGGATTT
The DNA here is from genome assembly GCA_022085475.1 of Heliosperma pusillum. NCBI lineage: Eukaryota > Viridiplantae > Streptophyta > Magnoliopsida > Caryophyllales > Caryophyllaceae > Heliosperma > Heliosperma pusillum. The sequence goes on along the minus strand of JAIUZE010045954.1, from coordinate 168,980 downwards.
GAGAAAGGCGACGAGTAATTTTGATGAGAAGCATAAGTTGGGGCAAGGTGGATATGGGACGGTATATAAGGCGTTAATTGCTAGTGAAAATGTTGAGGTTGCGGTTAAAAAGTTTTCGAGGGATGAAATTAAGAGTAAAGATGATTTCTTGGCTGAACTTACTATTATTAATAGGTTGCGACATCGGAATCTTGTCAAATTATTAGGTATGTCATCCCGTTTATATCCATTTTTGCTTCATTTTGATTTGTGTTTGTATTATCAGCAAATTTTTTGCCCGTTTTCAGTGAAGACGGATTGAATTAACTCTTACAAAGAAGTAAGTTTGTGGCAAGTAGCCCACTCATCTTTTTTTGAGTGGCAATCCCACACATATTCATTGAAAACGGATATTTATGTTTTCATTGAAAATGTATGTTTATTATGGTATTATTGTGTAAAGCTATTATTGTGGTATTATTGAGTCTTGATTAATTTGGCAATTTTGGTCTTGCTGATTAGACTTGCAAAAAGTTCAAATGTACTTGACGAGTTAGTAAAGGTGGAGAATTGAAACTTAATTTACGGAGAATAGCGGTGATTTTTTGTTGGATTATCCTTCATTTCTTATTTGACACTTGTTTTATTACTTGTAGTTTTAAACTCATACTCCTTTTGTCTCACTTAATTGTTATCATTTGTTTTATTACTTGTAATTTTATTCATGGACTGAAATAATATTTGTAAAAGTAAAGATTAGACTTGTATTGGATATTGTATAGAAATTTGTAAATAAAAGAAGAGACCATGTAAAATATCCATAAAATATCTCCAATGACAAATTTCACAATGAAGCTAAGTCTTAAAATGCTGAATAGAAAAACTTAAAAGATAATGTATAAATAAAATCAGAAATTATAAGTTTTGATTACATATGCGTTGTTCATGTGTTTAGAAGATCAAATTGCAGGAAAAAGAAAGCCAAACAAACATGTGGTACTGCTTGGTTTCACCCATCATCTTCATTCCCCGTAATTGATTTTAAAAGTGTGTTAAGTTACATTTTTCTTATTGCTATGGTACTCGTGGAGTCGTGGAGTAGAAGTCCCTTGATGTTAATCACAATGCGATTTTCATTTTATGTGATTCATAAACCGTTTTTTCCTCTTGTTGTATGTTAAAAAATGAGGCTAAGATTGCAAAAGTTAAACTCCCTATTTTCTCATTTACGAAAGCCATTAAGACACTAGGGATAATGTTGTTATTCTTGCTATCGTTGTTGTTGTTGACATGTTTAGCTTAGTGCAGTAGCCTTATAACATTGTTTTGTTACCTGAGAATTGAGATGAATTTATTTGAGAGTAGTGAAATGAGCTCAATGACAGTAACTTTACATTCCAAAATTCTAAGTTAGCTGATGCTTATCTCAGGGTGGTGCCATCAAAGTGGGATGCTCCTTCTGGTGTACGAGTACATGCCTAATGGAAGCTTAGACAAACACATCTTTCGTGACGATAACGAAACGCCATTAAGCTGGGAGCTTCGGTACAAAGCGTTAAAAGGAGTAGCATCTGCCCTACACTACCTCCACTATGAGTATGACGATAAGGTCATCCATCGAGATCTCAAGGCCAGCAATGTCATGCTCGACAACAACTTCAATGCCCGCCTTGGTGACTTTGGTTTGGCTCGCGCTGTGGACCATGAAAAAACTTCTTATGCCGAAATGGAAGGTGTACACGGCACAATGGGGTACATTGCCCCAGAGTGTTTCCACACAGGCAAAGCGACTAGGGAGTCCGACGTGTATGGGTTCGGTGCAGTAATTCTCGAAGTTGTGTGTGGCCTCCGCCCCTGGGTCAAGAAAGACGGGTACCAGTGTTTGGTCGATTGGGTTTGGTCTAAGCATCGTGAAGGGTCCGTCTTAGACGCCGTTGATGAGAAACTAGCGAAGGAGTATGTGGCCGAGGAAGCAGAGCGGGTTTTGTTATTAGGCTTGGCCTGCTCACATCCAATTTCCTGTGAAAGGCCCAAGACCCACACAATGCTGCAGATTTTATCAGGGTCAACACCTGCCCCAGTTGTACCGCCTTTTAAACCCGCATTTGTCTGGCCCTCGATGGGACCCATGGGCGATACCACCTCAGAATTTTCTCCCGACACCACTCCAATGGCATCCTCACAGTACGATCGGTCAGGGTGGACCCCTCCGTCGGTCAGCCCACGAAGTCCATTCACCAGTGATCAGTACTCCATGACATGAAACTGTTTTTTTCTACTTGTATTGTTTAAGCTTTTGAAAAACTGTCACTCATCATTATCAGAAATTTTTCTACTGAATTTGTACATCAGTTAGGGAGTGCTGCCATTTGCCAGTGTAAATTATGATTGTAAACTTTGTTGTTGTAATATCATATCATTTCATTTCTTCTAGTGATAATTTATTAGACTTCTAATTAGTAAATCAGAAGGTCTTGCTTCAAACGGGCGACCCGTCTTATTGCTTTAGACGGGTCAAGCTCTCTCACAAAAATGCAAGCGGGACAAGTGAGGGACTATCCAGTTTCTCCCACTTGTTCTTTTTGTGAAGGAGGTTGACCCGTCTGAAGCTTGGTGTTAGTCAATAAAAATAGATTGGAGACAAAATAGATTACTGGTTTAGTTAATGTTGTGCAGTCAGACAAAGACAGGAACTCTAATTAAGCTTAATGATTAAGGATGACTTATGATTAAGTTAAAAGGGGTTGTTAATGATCAACGTAAAACAAACATCCATACGTCTATTTGTTTAGTCAAATGGACTTTATAAACTTTCATAAGACTTGTTAATTGCGACTTTTGGATTTATAAACAATAAATAATATCTTGGCAATCATAATCGATTCGATACGCATTGTGATCATTCATCATTATCAACTAACTAACTAAGTCGTCAAGACATGAAGGCTGTGAAGCACAGCTTGGCATTAGATGGGAAAAACCTTTTCAGATCTTCTACATATCTTGAAATTTGAGGCTATCAAATTTGGGTTCGGCCAGTCACTATCTAGGTTACACCGATATTGACACAGATATGGATATGGACACGAAACTGACACACAACATGGCATTCTAAAATTTTCAGGACACGTCCACGACAAAACAAATCAATACACATATTACGACATTAACAACAATAAGTGGATTGTACCTTTGAGGTACTACCACATAAAATATAGTTTTTGAGCTTTACAATAAAGTTTTTGAGTATAGTATAGTTTTACTATAAAAGTTTTTGAGTTTATTAATTTAAAAATTAAGCTCAAAAAAATTACAATAACACTAAAAAAACATCATATATAAGATATAAAATTTAATTTATAAACTTTAAAAAGCTCGAAAAAAAATGCACAAAAACTCAAAATCATAATACTCTGAGGTAGTACCTCCGATGTATAATCTTTTTTCTCCATTAACAATAGAGGTTTGTCAAAGGCGTTCATTCACCTTTTTAGAGGTTTTTATACAGGTTTGTATAGTGACCCGGCAAGTGGTGGTCCCTTAAAATGGACCCAATATATAAGGAAAAAGATGGATGATTTGAGTTGCATTTGACGTGGGTCCCATACTTGGAAAGATTTGTCTATTTTTATGTATGAGTTTGTTATTATAGAAGTTTGAAAATTTTATGAAGTGTCAGGTAACAAAGTCCTTTAGGATTTCATCTATTACTAATTACTAATGCCCTTAGAAGAAACGGAATTTGAAGCCTCTTATTTTCAAAATATATAAAATTTGGCCACTTAAAAAATCATAAAGTAAAATTACAAAAACAAGTATCGATCTTATAAAGTCAAATCTTACAAACTCATATAGCTAGTATTATAATAATCATTAATTAATTATTTAGGTTGTCATGTGTTGATTACTCCTCAGCGGTCTTATACAGTTAACTGCATAAGACCGCCTCCACAAGCAAGTGAGGTTTCATTCTAAAATCAATTGGTGATAGAAGGAGTAACACACTTACTTATAAATGAGTTCTTTCACTGATATTGTACCAATGTGGGATAATGTCTCTCACACACATATAGGAAGAGACATCAACATCATGTTATTTCGAGTTTGGTACCGCTTTTTGTCATCTCCATGTCTTATGCAAAAGAAAAACCTAGGTGAGGATTCAAAATCAGGTGAATCAAATCAAGGTCAAAGTGGATCATATGGGAAGAAATGAATTTATTGCTAATTGGAAATTAAAACCAAAGTCAATATTGAATATTGAAAACAAAAGTCAAAGTCAAGGACAAACTTCACCTTACTTTAACTCATTTTATTTCCCACCCAAAGTCATTTTCTAACCAATGTCCTTCAACCTCTCGTTCCCTTTTTAAAAAACCCAATTCACCCACAATTTAACTTATTTTCCAACAAACACCACCATAAAAACAACATACGCCCCTCGCTCTAAATTCAACCCACTTCCATTTTAAAAAAGGCTCTAAAACACGTCCAAATACCAGGGATACGTGTTCAAATGAATGCTAAAAATAAGACATGATTTTATAGGTGTTCAAAGCGTTTTGTCACGTGTCACACAGGTGTCCCTGTCGGACACGGTGTCACCGCATGGACGTCGATAAGGTGTAGTGTTCGTGCTTCCTAGGCCATATATAGGCCGAATAAATGTGGATTTTGTAATCCATGGACAAGCCATCTTAAAGAACTTTGGAGGTACTAACTTGGCTAAGAGTAAATTTTTAAAATGTATTATTCATACTGTTTATTAGTCAAATCACCATAGTGCTGCAAGAATTTAGATAATTCTAAATTCCATTGTCATGAAGCTTGCCTAAGACCACATAAAAATCTTTTTTAATAAGCAAACATCATCAGGTTTACCACCACAATAACCTTTAGGCTTCTTCATATAAACTTCTTCTAAAACAAAGCATGAAGAAATGTATTGTTGATGTCTAGTTGGTGTGAGGTCCATCATTTTGCAGCTGCCAATGCAATGAGGATCCTCGTTGTAGTGAATTTAGCAAGAGGGCTGAATGCGTACTTGTAATCATTGCCTTTTATTCGGCTATAACCCTTAGCTACTAATCTAGCCTTGAATCTCTCCACAGTTCCTTTAGGGTTAAACTTTAGTCTGTAGACTCATTTAGCACATATGCATTTCTTTCCTTTGGGCAACTTAGTCAGCAGCCCCCAAGTATGATTATCCTCTAAAGCCTTGAGCTCTTTCTCCATAGCTTCTATCTACTGGGGATTATTTTTAGCTTGATTGTAACAAGCAGGTTAAAAAAAAATCTGAAGAGCATTGTGACAAGATTTCTGATATTCCTCTGAATAACCAGGAAGAACGGGGGGAGCAGTAGTAGCAGCAAAATTTGCTGATGTTTGGAAGGAATTAGGAAGGCCATTGCAAATGAATCTATTAAGCTTTGGAGACAAGAACCCCGTTCTTTGAGATGTTCTACTAGGAATAACAGAATGTTCAACATCGTTAGTTTGTGACACTTCATTATTGAAAGTGGCATTAGCAAACTTATAAATTACTGACACTAAATTATGGTTAAGAGATTTATCATATAATTATCAGTATCAATATTATTTGTTTTTGATGAAATAGAAGCTGAAATTGTGTGATTATCATGCAATGCCACATCAATAGCGACAACATTTTTGTTTGTAAACACAGGAAAATTAATTGATGCATTGGTTCTCAAACTATACTCAAAAGAGAACTTTAATTAGGATCATATGGAAAAACTTTCTCCTTAAATATAACATCTTTGCTCATAATGACATTATGATTTTCCAAATCATAAAGTATGTAGCCCTTTTAAGCAAAAGGATATCCAAGGAGGATACATCAAAGTGCCCTAGGTTCAAATTTGTCACCCACATGCTTTGATGCATAACTCAGACATCCAATAACTCTAAGATAACTGTAATCAGGTGGTTTCTTAAATAATACTTCATAAGGTTTACCTAATTTAGAAAAGCAGTGGGCATAAGATTGATCAAGTGAGTAGCTGCTAATACCATATCCCGTAGAATTGTTTACGAAGATGGGCTTGAAACCTAAGAGCCCTTGCTGCTTCAAGCAAATGCATATGCTTCCTTGCTTTCCACAATACCATTCGGTTGAGGATTCCCTATAATAGTCTTTTGATGGACTATGCCCTTATCATGAAACAGATAACCACATTCTTATTGCACCACTTCAGTTCCATTATCACTTCTTATAGCCTTTACATACATGAACTTGGAATTTAGTAGACACATAAACTAAGAAATTCTGAATTGTGTGCAGTGCTACAATGGCCTTGGACTTTAATAAAATTGGTTTATGTGACTCTACTAAAATCATCTACTGTAGTAAAGAAGTAGGATGCACATGTGAGTGATTTGACTCTATATGGACCCCATAGATCCACTTGAATCAATTCAAATTTTCCTATTGTAACAGTATGAATAACATAAAATGGCATTTTGTGATATTTTGTTGACAAACATGCATTACAATGTAATGAGATATCCTTTATTTTTATTCAACACAGGAACATGTATTACATGTTTAAGAATAGTAACATATGTGTGGCCCATTTTAGCATGTATTAAAGCTACATCATTAATAGTAGAAGTAGCAGACATAGAAAAACTAGGATTACAACTTTTATCAAGAGTAATTGACTCATTAGCGATCCTAAACTGATAAATGCCATCTTTCTTCCACCCTGAGCATGACATCTACTTAGTGAAAGGATCCTGAATTTGACATTCAGTAGAAGTAACTAGTAGAAAAACCCCATATGGTGGCGGTTATAAAAGGCCTTTCATGGCGGTTTTTAAAAATAAGGGTCCGACATATATCGCGGCGTCATATATTTTTTGCGTCGATTGTACAACCGCCATAATAGATCTCTACAGTGGCGGTTATAAGTTACAACCGTCATGAAAAGTTTACTTAAAACAACGGTTATGGGTGCAGAACCGCCACTATAACTCCTTTATAATGGCGGTCATGAATGATAATCGCCACAATTAGTATTTTCAGTGATATCATTAATGTCGGTTTCATGTAAAGAACCGTCGTTAATTGAAGATATAGTGTCGTAACTAGGATGAAGAAGCGTCATTAAAGGAGTTTTTGATTGGCGGCAAATTATATTGTTACGACGTTTTTAGGTGAAGAACCGCCTCTACGGGCGAATTATATTCGCGCATAAAACAAAAATTGTTTACCTTTTCACGTCGTTTTTAGAGAAACCGTTGTAATATATATTTTTTAAAAGAAAGATAAAAAATTCTACGCCAATTTTGGCAGCACATCCCCACAAATTTGCTAATTCCAAATATTATAGTTGAACAAATAAGACCTGCGAATCAAATTGTAACCACCAAAATAATGTTCCAAACAATGTCTACAAATTTACATCAATCTCATCTCATCCAACAAAAAATCAACATCATTGTCTCAAATATACATCCAAGTGTAGCAGCATCAATATCACCAAGCATACACACCTTAGTTAATAAACTAAGTTACATATTCTGTAAACATTTGGTAGCCCACAATTCTTCAATCTCATCAATATCGTCAAGTCACATGCTTGAATCTGCCAGAAGCTATATTAAACAAATGTAGGTCAATGAGCAAGAACATAAAGCTAAGTGTAGATAATTATAAGATACAAGACGAACGAAAACAAGAAATACCTTCTCAAAAAAAATTTCTATACCTTTCGAGTAGAAAAAATTTGTGTTACACATCCACTTCATGACATAATAACCACACTCGTAACCTTTTTGCTCGTTGAGGACACTAAAATTTATAGAAAAAATATTGTATTAATTATATGACATCTAAAATGTAATTAATATTTAAAGTTAGTGACAATATGAAAACGGTTTAAAGTTTACTTACCTCAATGACTTTTATATAGAGTTTACTATTAGCAAAATTACGTATTCTGCCTTGAGCGCAATGTAATATCCAAGCAGCATTAAGTCTTCCTTTTATGTCCAATTTCTTTATCCATGTCACATCCTTTATTCTTTAAAACTGCAAAATTGGAGCAAGTAATAGACTTTCAATTCCGCTAGTTATTCATACATATAATCTGAAGAAACTACACAGGTCTTATGAGGCGACCGTTATATAGTAAGTCCAAACAAAAAATATTATGATTGAAAATGACATTGCTTAATATTATGATTAAAAATGGCATTGCTCCAATTCCCTTTCCTCTCATCTCTTCCCATGCCATTTTACATAATCTTTGTGTAAAACCGTCCTAAATAAAACTAATAACAGACAGAACTTAGAGTAATGCAGGCTAGTATATTAGACTACTTTTTCTTTTAACATTTAAGTAAAGCAAATGACGAAAAAGCCCATGCCTTTGCGAGATTAAGGGTTTAATGCACCTCTTTGTGGTACAAGATTTAAGGTAAAAAGACTTGCAATTGATATTGTAGGAGTCCTATAAAAAAACATTTGCTTTTCTTTTCTCTTTTTATCCAGAAAGTTTGGACATCCTTGCCAAATTACTTATAAAACTAGTGTAATATGAAATAATCCCTTAACTTGTAGGGCAAACGACTTCCTCTTTTAGAAAACGTGATTGAAGCAAAGCATCCCAATTCCTAACTTAGCTTATTATTAACTATGGTTGCTATATGACAAGTAGCACTTGTTTAGTCTGAAACTAGGTTTATGTGAAATGATTACTACATCAAGCTAATTACACATATTCTCATTGAAGACGAATGTAGCCGACTTAACCTTAAGATATGTCAAATACCATATCATTTGCATATATAAGACGAAACACATATATTAGCAAAAAGATTTGTCAAATTCATACAAGTAGCATGCTATTTGACGCGTTTTAACTTAAAACGAATATATCCGTCTTAAGAGAGATTTACTCCTCCGTTCAAGTAATCAAACTTGAAGGACTGATTAGAATTTTTTTTAACGAAATCCATGTATCTTATAAACGAATTAAAAATATATTAATAATTGTCAGTAACAAACATGGGTGTATCATCATGTTATATATCAAGTCTTGTCTATTTTGTAAACGAATTAAAAATATCATGGGTGTAACATCATGTTTGATCTTGCTGCTTCTGCTATGAACTTTCATTTTCTTTTATCCTTTTTCAAGCATTATTGGGTTTTGATAGCTTATTTGGTCACGTCTCATCTTAGTGAAACTATGTTGTTAGGTTTTGCAAAAAAAAAGCTTGAAATCACTTTAGTCATTAACGTAAGTTGTAAGAGAGTCGAGGATTCTTCAACTGGGTAGTAGCTGGATTTAGTTAAAGATGTAGGAAAGTTTAGAATTAACCGCGTACAAATGACATTTCTGAGACTAACAGAGAAACCAAGTGAACAAAGACTTTACTCATTAACGTAAATCGTCTTATAACTTACCCACAACAGGCTCGTTCGCAGGTTCATGTTCCTCACTTTACCAACCTATTTTATTTTTCTTGACAAAAATGCATTCACTTACTTCTTTTATCCACATATTGTTTCCTACTCAATACTTTCCTATAGATCTCGTAATTGGGCATTACGGTCTATTCAAACGAGTGATTCATTTCAGGTACGCGATCAACACATACGGAAAGACGTCTTCACATTTCCCCATTTTACAATATGCAAGCTAACACTAGAAAACTCAAACAACCCAAAATCTAATATAGTTTGCAGAGGAGTGGAGTGAGGAATTGGAAGGTAAATTGAAAAACCCTTTCCCAAATCACCAATTTCTAATATAGTTTATCAAATCAATATAGTATATATATATCAATTATAATTTCAGCAAAACGCAATAATTTATACATAACATGACAACAATCAATTGTATGATATAAATAGGATGCTACTTTGTATAATTTTAATGAAAATGTATACATAACCTTTGATGTTGTTAAGGCTAACGTAGAGGCGTCGTCGAAGGCATGACGCAGAGTCGATGGCGGCGTGAGTAGTTGTTGCATGAGTAGCGGTTACTAAGGGATGGTGGCGTGAGAAGATGCGTGTCGACAGTGGAGGCAGAGCAGATGCGTGTAGACGGAGTTGCTATTTCAGAGAATACTAATAAGAGATGCAAATATGCAATGTGAGATTTGAGTTGTGTGCCTGGTTTTTTTTTTGTTTATATTGTTGGGTCAAGGGTTTTGATTATATGTTCTAATGTCGTTTGTACTTACAACTGACGCAAATAGATTATGTTTTAATGTTGATTGTAATTACAACCGACGCAAATAGATATATGGCGGTTTTTACTTGTAAACACATTGTCATTTATCATCATTATTTTAAGCATCGTTATTAACGTCGGTTGATAATACAACCGTCACAAAAGCCTAATGGTGGCGTTTCTATTTGAAACCGCCATAAAAAAACATTCATTTTAGTAACGGTTCTTATTTTAAACCGCAATAAAAATCCGTTCCCGCCACTATTTTGGCCTTTTTGTGTCGCTTTTTTTACAACCGCCACGATACCTGTGTCACGATAGGGGTTTTTTCTACTGAATGTCAAATTAGCAACTAGCCTGTGATCAGACAAAAGCTTGCCAAGAGATAACAAGTTATGTTTAAAATCAGGTAGATATAAAACACCATGTAATGTAATCATATCTATTAATGGTATTTCACCAATAAAATTGAATGATTTAACATGTCCATCAAGTAATGTAATTGCTAAAGGTTATTTAAGCAATTTCTTATGTATGCCGAAAGGCTTAAAATCTGAAGTCATATGATCTGACCCACCAGATTCAAGAATCCAACAACTAAGACCGAAACGAGTATTACAAGTATGTGCAGTTGAGGCAATAATTGTACCTCCTAAAGAAGGTCCTGCAATATCAGTAGAAGACTGAAGCCTGAATAGTTCATTAACAACTGTCAGAATGAAGGAAGGATCGGAAGTTGTAGTAGAATGTGAAGCTGCAGAGGACTTTGGAAACTCAGGAGGAGAATTTGCCTCGTAATCCTGAACCTCAACATTTGTAGCTAATGTCTAAAATCGTTGCAGTATGTCTCAGAATCTACTTCTACTTCAGACCATCTAAATTAGCTTTCAGAAATTGCTTATAAGTCCAGCAGTAATCAGTTGTATGACCAGATTTATCACAAATGTTCGCAATTAAACTTGATCTTGTCAACCTTAGTCTTCTTAGCATCACCTCTCCAGACATTTGCAGGATTAGTAGTGCCAGTTACAGCTTTTCGAACAACCTGAGTTGCAGCAAGTGCAGTATCATGTGTATCATTATAAGTTTCATTCTCGGAAATTCCTTTTTGCACCTTAATTTGATGCACCTCAGCAAACACCTGATTCACCTTAGACAAAGGATTCATAGTTAGAATTCGTGAAAGAGTATGTTCATACTTCTTATTCAGTCCCTTAAGAAAGTCTAGAACATGATGAGTATTCTCTCGATCAACAATCTTCTTGAAGATATTACAAGCACACTTTAGTACACCACAAGAACATTCAATTAATGGATCAAGTGAACGCATATCACACTGATCTCAACCTAGCATAGTACTCAGTAACAGTTGAATCGCCTTGAGAAATATGAGAGTTGTCTTTGCAAAGTTGATAGAGAAATGGAGCATTTGAATGATTATAGCGCTCTTGTAACTTATCCCATGGTTGTTTGCTTGAACTAACATAGGATAGACTTTAAGATATTCGTGAGTCAAGAGAATGTAGATCCACCTTGTAATTAGTTCTGATCCAATCTTGATAGTTAACATGAGATTCTGCTGCTTTTGGATATCCTTCACTGATGAATCTAAGCTTGTCATTGGTAATCAAAGCAATGCGAATACTTCGAGACCAATGCGAGAAAGACTTTCATCAAAAACTTGAGGAATAATCTACAGCAAGGCTTGATCAGTAGTAGTGAGATGTAGAGGATCCTCATACACAAAGTTATAAGAATTTTCTGTATTTTCTGGCATTTTGATAGTGTTAAAGAAGAATCAAAGAAGAATTTGATTAAATTAAGAATCTTAATCGAACCAGAATGCAGTGGAAGAATTAGCGAAATAAATCGATGAACCAGAACTTCGCAAAAACAGAGGAGATTTTAGCGTAAAATCCGACAAATCAATCACAATAAAAAAAACAAATTTAGCAAAAAATCGATGAATTTATCGCAGAAAAACAATCACGGGATCTAATTTGACGATGATACCATGAAGAAATCTTCAAGCTTGATATTATTCTATTAGTGGACATATGAAAGCTTACAAGAACACTAGAAGATTCTAGAGAGTTTTGAGAGAAAACAAAACAGTTAAAGTAAAGTGATTTTTATTGATTTTGAATTTCTTAACTTACAAACCGTAAATTTATGTTTATATACAATGAGGTAGCTTGTAGGAGAAGCTAGCCACATAAAGAACTAGAAGAGTGGTTTGTTACAAGTTTATTACAAGATTGTTAAGAGGATGAAAATATCTCAACATCTTTCTCTCTAAATTATTTGTTTGTCTTTTATATTATTTATTTGTGAAAGATATTTTAATCAAAGACAAACAAATAATTGGGACGGGATGAGTAATAATAATTCACATTCAATACCTATGAAACAAAAAACCGAAGCAATACCAAAATCCCGAGAAATAACATAAGATAACATTTGTTGAGACTCTTTGTAAAAAAAAACACCCACATTTATTTAAGCTAAAATAATTAATAAGCTATCCAATTACAAAAGTAATTGAATAGCCCCAAGTTGGGTTAATTTGACAGAGAAGGGGTAAAATTTGGGTCAAAAGTACGTAAAATATTGTGCTATCAGTGTGACTTAATAGAATTACCTGAACCCTGTAAATTTTGTTTTGTGCTTTGTAGAAGTGTGAGATCTTGTTTGATTCACATTTTAAGAGTATAGTAAGTTTACCGAACTTTTATATTTTTCTAAGATGTAAAATTAAAGAAAATTTTGATACAATTTGAGCTTTAATAAGTACTCCCTCCCATCCAAACCAAAGGTTACATGGGAGGGAGCACAAGTTTTAAGAAAAAGTTGAAAAGTGAAGGGTAGTATTGGAATGGAAGTAGGACCACTTGAGTATTTAATATTAGTTGGGTGAGTGGGGTAATGACATATTGTGTAAATATATAGGGTAAATGAGGAGTAGTTGGTCTTATTTGTTACCCAAAAAGGAATGGGTAGTTTGGTTTGGATGGTCCAAATAAGGTAAGTGTAACCTTTGGTTTGGATGGGAGGGAGTATGTAAAAGGTAAATATTGTGTTTGGATTTGAATGGAAGAAGCACAAAATAATTCTCTACAAAACATGTACTGTATCAAAGATTCAAAGTCCCAGTGACCAAACCACAGAAACAATTAGACATGGATCATGGATGTTTGTTTTATGTTGATCATTAACGACCCCACATAACTTAATCAAAGGTTATCTTCTAATTTGTTGGCTTAATTAGAGTTCTGTTCTTGATTACCCGCAAAATATTAACTGAACCTGTTATCTACTTTGTCTGCATTCAGAATGATTACTGAAAGAAATGAATCGATATTACAAGTGTACTGATCACTGGGACTTCGCGGGCTAACTGACAGCGGAGTCCACCCTGACTGATCGTACCGTGAGGATGCCATGGAGCATCCTGCTTCGATGCCACCATCCTGAGATCGAGTATACAATTTCAGCTGAAACCAAATGCCTACTAGACTATGACGCTTAAAATCCTTTAGCATCGGATATCAGATTCAAAATTGCATCCAAAGTGAAATAAACACAAAGACATACCCAACAACCTGACAAGATTCCAATGGTGCAACCTATTGATTATAGTAAAGCTCAGCCAAGAAATCATCTTTACTCTTAATTTCATCCCTCGGACACTTCTTAACTGCAACCTTTATATTTTTACTCGGTAAGAACGCCTTATACACCGTCCCATACCCACCTTGCCCCAATTTATGCCTCTCAAATTATTTGTCGCCTTTCTCAAATGTATGTAAAATGAACTTAGGAATTCACCGAATATGAAAATATAGTTTAGTCAGACGATTATGGGAAATAGTACTTAAACAAATTATTGGGAGATAAAGATTTGTTCAACAACTTAATAATGCATCATCTTCGAGACAAACTGGCACCGTACTACCGCATCGTTCATTTACAGACATACGGAGTACTTTATAGGCATGTCTTCTCAAACATAACTATCCAAAATCTAATACAACTTTGCGTTTGTTCCTCCTCATTTACTAGATAGATAGTAACCTGTTTTACATAACATAAGTGGTATGAAAGATTCAAAGGTACAGTATCTAGTAAATGAAAATTGTGGAGAAAAAAAAACATGTACACAATTATCCATTTTCTGCCCATACAAGGTAATCATCCACATAACCGCCTCGTCACCATGAACCTTCCGAATAGTGTGTTCAGCTGGGTTTCAAACTTTCAATCACCTAGATTTTGTGGTGTTACGAGCCTAGGGATTTTTAATGCACCGCCAAGAACTAGAAAGTAGAAACACCTTCGATAAATAACAAAATACTAGCCTACATAGAATGACGACCATCAGATTTATCCCTAGTTGGAGGCCTTTCGTCTTGGATCTCCTCTAGATCTTCATCATCACCTTTTCTCCCAGCTTGCTCCTTCCAATAAGAGACGAGCTTCTTCAAACGAGCAACTTCTTTTGAGGATACGTTTTTGTTTGGATCATTGACGATAGATCGAACCCTTGATGCGTATCTAGAAATGAAACCCAAAATTTAGTGCACAAGGTTTTCAAATGCAGAAACAACCACGTAATCAACGAGAACATACCATACGAAATGAAAGAATAAGATTTCAGATTTCCACAAAGCATTTGTTAATTATAATAGTGAGTATTGTATGAGATGGTTTCACGCGTGAGGATCAACTATATGCTTATCATTCCTTGTTTAATTAAAGAAACCTTTAATGAGTTAGGGCTCGTTTGGTTGCCCACCCAATTCATGGGAATTCTAAAATCCCATGAATTGTGATTTTTGGAAGTTGTTTGGTTACCCTATTTTTTTTGTAAAATGGGGGAGTTTCCAACTCCTGCATAATGGGGGAATTAAACTACCTAGCCCCCCAAGGTCATTGGAAACTCCCAGGAAAATGAACTCCGGCATGATAACCAAACGTAAAAATGCAATTCAGGTGAAATCAAATAGAGGAAATTAAATCATGTGAGTTGGAAATTAACACAGGAGTTTAATTCTCGTATGAACCAAACAAGGCCTTAGTCTCTACATATAAGAGTGTCGTTCTCGCATGTGTTTTTGTGCAACTGTAAACACCAAGGATAGTGAACAATACTCAAAGGTTTTCCCTATTAAATGTCTAAGCCTCGAGCACTATATTTATGCATCCAAAATTTGCAATCAAAGTTCCCTATAAATTTTGAACCAAAAAAACATATCCCTACTAACTTTCCCTATCAAATGTCTACAAACACCGCAGACAATGAGCTGCCCTCTAAATTTTCATTCCGTAACACAACATACCACAGAATGATAAATCTACCAAGGTTTCACCACTGAACTACTAAAGAATTCCAATTCCAAGATGAAACTAGTCACTGTTTTAACGTTCCAAGAATAACTGGCTTTATTAAACTTTTTTATCTACTTGCATTATGAACTATTCGTCGCAAAAAAAAGAAAAAAAAACTTTCACCATTAGTCGATGTGGGACCTCTTTGTGTTTTTCACAAAATGACAAGGCAACGTACATTGTACTTCTTAGTTTTCCATAGGTGGAAACCATGGAAACATTAGGTGATGTTATTTACACTTTGATACATGCTAAAATATGGCCCAGTACAAATCGAAGAGAGTAATGAAAGAGACACATACGTTAAGGAGTTGTAGGTTTCGTCCAAATTTGATTCAGCGGGAGACACGTTCACGAACATAAGAGTCTTAGCGTTGCCGCCGAGAGAATCACTCATAAGCATTGTCAATTTATGATTCCTATATGGTATATGTTGTCCTCCGGTTGAGAGGGCACTTATTACGTCCCCAAGGGCTGAAAGTGATTTGTTGATGCTTTGTGCTTCCTTTAATTGACTACCCGCAGACCCCGATTTTTTCACCCTTTCGGAACCAGCTAAATCTACAAAACTCAACTGCGCCAAAAGACATACAAAACTAAATTATACTAAAAAAAAAAATCTTGCATAAAGGATACATAAGCTTAGTTTTAAAGGCGACATGTTTTGATGTCATGTAATGAATATCAAATCTCAATTGTTTCACTACTTAGATACATACCTTGCCTCTTGCAAATGATTGTGTTTGAAGATTAGTACTTTCAACAACAATTGAAAGTATCAAATGAGATCTTGAACTTTCTTCATTCATTTGAGTCCCGGATATATGTCTTTGCTCAGATCCTTTTTGAATAACGCTTCGTAATTCCTCGATGGTGGAAATATGTACAATGGTTGCGTTTTCAACATTAACCATCCCCTAACACCGACGTCAAAAAATTAGTCATACTTGAAAATCAAAACACACTAACAAATTGTTTCAACAAATTAATTGGAGATAAGTAACTTGGATGCATAAATAAACAAAACATTAAACGATATTGAAAATTCACCTTCGAATCTTTCTTTATATCAAGTTTCGATCTTTTCGCATTTTTCGGTAGTAAAAGGTCCATCAATGTATCTTGATACAGTTCGAGCATATAAGCCTGCATTTATTGAAACAAATATTAACAACACAAATGAAAAAGAGTATATTACAATGCAAACTTTACTAAACCGTTACAAGTTTACTACAAAACTATACCTTCAATGAAAATGAATATTTCTTATTGTCTCTTTTAAGGATCTTGAAAAGTTCTGAGGTGGCACGTGGTGTAAGTCCTGGATCACGTTCATTACCATAAATGGTGTATGTCTTTCCCGAACCAGTTTGGCCATAAGCAAATATGCAAACATTGTAGCCGTCAACAGCAGATTGCACTAAATACTGTACAATTGAAAACATTATTAAATTAATGACATAGATTGGATAATACATAAGAATAGAGCAAATGTGTCATTTATCTTTCTTTTTGTAAAGGGAGCTACAAAGAGTGTTTGATGCGGATGAGTTTTGAAACCATGTCACTGAGTTTCCCAATCAATGACTTTTGATCAACAAAGGTTTTATCAATAAATGATTCTCAAACTTACCTTTGTGTCTTCAAATACTTCGTCTTGAGATGCAGTTGCATCAAAAACATGATCATATACATGTTTCTTAGCTTTATCATCTTTCCATGGATGCTCAATTGTAAACTCATCAGCAGTTATAACCACGTTTCGTTCATTGGAAGTCTTTTCTTTATCACTTAAAGGCCTTAGACGACAATACACCCTTATCTTGCCTTTCATATCTACAAGGCAAGTAAAAATGGCGCGTGAATTTTTCAAACCACTAACAAAGAATGATAATTATAGAACAAAATGAGTTCTACTTCCACTTCATTCCCTATGATCTTTTACTTTAATTTAACAAAAGTTTTAAGAAATCCAACCGTGAAACAATAAGTCCTACAAGTGAGATTAATAGAACAAAATACATGGTATAGTTGAGATGAGTCAGATATCAAATGACAATTTCTACCAATACCAGAATTGTAATTTAAAAAATATAAAACATTACTTTTACAAAAGCGGAAAGGAATGAAAGTATAAAATCACTATGATGTTGCCAAATATGGAAATATCGATAATCTTTGTCAAGGAAAGGGGTGATAATTTCCACGTGCATGATTATCATTAGCAAAAACAAAAAAAACACCTTGTATCGTGTTAAAATATTTTTTCCTTAGCGATTGTTCCTCCTTGTAAAGGACCTCTAACTCAGCCAACGAGTTGGCTTGCATCTTCAATATAGATGCAGTTTGCTCATTTTTCCGGTCAATGTCCTGAAACCAAATAAAAAAAATTTACATGAAACAATTTTTCTAGTAGATAGAGTCGCAAATTTACAGTGTGGAGTAACTTGGAAAACACTGGTGATTACGCCATCTAGTCAATGGTTTAGTACTTACTGCTTTCATTTCCCTCAGTTCGTCTAACTCCTTCAAACTACTTTGAAGTGACGACATATGTGACTCCTTTGCTGCAAGTTTGGCCTCGGTGATAGCTAAGTCTTTTCTTACTGCTTCCAATGTCTTCTCAAGATCACATATGCGAAGCTTTAGGGTCTGTCTTTCTTTATCTAAATCTTTCTCCGCATTACCCATCTACATCTCAATACAAACATTAATCAGGATGCAACAACGAAAGAGTATTGATCCCGAATTGTCGGACGACATGAATCATGAATTTGAGAAATTCAATGACACTGAAGAAAAGAAAAAACAAACAAGAATATGATAACAAATACAGAGTTGGATCCAATACATAGATGAAGTGACGGTCATAAAATGTGAAAACCTTGGTTAAGAAAATGAAACTGATATTGACACAAAAAAAAATAAGTAATTCAAATTAATGGGGATGATAATAATCAGTATCCAATATTCACATAATAAGTTTAGACATGTGGAATAACCACACCAAAAATATCACCTCTTCTAAATGTTTTCTATCCAGCCTTCGAATAGTTTGTTCTAATGTCAGTTTTTCTTCAACAAGTCTTTTCACTGTATGTTCAGCAGAATGCAATTCTTCACTCCGCGCTCTCAAGTCATCTTCTAGCTTCCGCAATGCCTGCTATGATTTAATATGTTCATTAATATGCACAAGACGAGAGAAAACAACTTGTAAATATAGTTACTATCCAACCTCGGTATTTGCATCAGAAGAGTCTCTCTTGGTATTTTGCTCAGGTATCCGATCATTCAGTTTTGACAATCTTGCTTCTAGGCTATTTTTTTCCAACAAAGTAGCCTGCAAGTTAAAAAATTTTAAAAATCAAAAACGAAATAAATGTATATTCAAAAAGATCTGGAAAATGGGTTGATTTAGAGTGTGGTCTGCGTTGTTTTTTAATATTATTTGCTCTAGGTTGAGTCGGGTTTGGGTACATTATTGTTGGTCGTTTCGAACATGAGTTTGGATTGAGTCATTTCAGAACAAATGGTCATGGATCAAGTCGGATCAAATTGCCACCTGAAGAGCATATTCCTTTTCATCAAGCAATGACCGCAGTCTGTCACGCTCCTCTATAGCTGTTCTCAAACTCTGTTTCTCATCCACTGTGGATTCTTTCAATGCCTCCAACTCTTTTTGCAGCTTGTCTTCCAACTTTTGCTTTTCTTGAACCTCCTCCAATAACTAATGAAAAAAGCAAATTAATTAGTCATGCATTAACCGGCAGAAAAGATAAAAGATACAGTTGCATTAAAATTATCAGTTTTGGAATATGAATATAAAATAATGAAAGTCTTATTAGAAAAGTCAGATAGTTGTGAACTTATAAATCAACATGCAAATTGCCAAAGAATGAGAATACAAGAAAAAATTTGCATACAAAATCTGTCAAAGTTATACTCTTCATCTCTTCCAATATATTGCATGACTTTATTTCAAATCGAATGTGCATGTTCACTTTCATATATAAGGGAAGATGGGACTTTGACACTTTTCTTAGCATCCATTTTGGGAACAACTTTTTAAAGTGGTGAATGAAACTTACAGACATAATTCTAAGTTTCTAAGACACGGTAGATCATGTGTTTTACAAATTTTGGAGCAAAATGTAGTTTACCCCAAAAGCAACTCTGGATAGTCAATTATTACGGCTAATTTACCACAAAAAAAAAAGAGAGTGAAGTGCCAAGAAGTTAATCAAGTCCCAGACTCTTTGTACATAATTTTTGCTTATATGCCATTTTTACCCTTTAAGACGTGAGCTCGTAACACTAGTGAAGATCTTTATCTCCTTATTCCTGAGGGTCAACGATGATACTTTGAGCATGAAGATTCCTATGATGATAGTATTTGCAGTCTTAAAAAAACGGCAGAATTGGATGATTGACATTGGCTAAATACCAGATTACATAGTAAATTACTACGTTCTCCAAAGAACACACATTATCAGTGGGTATATCTACTGCAAAATGAGTGATATATAACAGCTTTCATAAGTTCTTAATTTATAGCAAAGAAGTACTTGAATAGACAAGTTTCCTTTGTGTTTTAAATTACTGGCAATTTTTATTTTTTCTTTGTCTACACATTTTCTTTCCATTTCAAAAGGAAACAACAACGATCACTTACTCGATCAATTTGTTTTTGTGAATCCTCAGTAGCTTTATATAAATCTTGAACACGCTTCTCATTAACTTCTACAGGAGGCGTTGACTTGGAATTATTAGGAAGATCTCCATTGGTGGCAATAGCTTTTGCTTTAGAATAGCGGCGCAACATGACATCATTTATGTGTGTTTGAAGAGCAACACAAATTTCCTCCCCCTAAATGCACAAAAACGAAAGTTAGTGTTTTCAAGGTCACCATGGTAATTGCATAGTTTGAATTACTTTTACAACACACCTCATTTTGAAACACACAAAATTACAACGGTAAGTTAGGGATTAACCTGTTTAGTCTCAAATTGAAAGATGTGAAGTACACCAGCAACTCTCATTTTAAAGAAAACAGCAGTGTTACTGCTACCAAACTGCATTATGTCCCTTAGCTCAGCAGAATGCAAATACTCTTTCGGAACTGGTCGGAAAAAATGAACCTGGAAAAAAGAAATATGAGTAAATTCATTTTTAAGCTAATTAGCTAAAACATAAGTGAATGGTTTAGAGCCCAACCCCACGCTTGTTTATGCCAAGATTGACCTTCCCAGGAAGAAGACCAATGGGATCATCAATCTTGCGGACGCCGAAAAAAACGGAGTTGCCATATGGAAGCAATCTTAAAATCCTAAGAAATTGCTGCCTAGCATCCTCCTTTGTCAACTTTTCCTACAACAAAGCGGAAGTAATTTTAAAGATTTAAACAAATAATTATCTAATTGTTTACGTACGATAACAGGAAAATAAATTAATGAAATCATTTTGAGAAAGTAACCAGAGTAATATAAAAATACAAATCTGAGATATTTATTTCATTTGTACTCTTCGGGGTTGTTTGATTGGGTCTATAGGAAAGTGAATCAAAGTTTTTCATTTCCTCTGTTGGTGTTTGTTTAGTCTATTTTTCTGTACTTGTCCCTCAGGTGCTGTTTAATCATTTTGACCCCCTCCCCTTGGGAGCCACTACCACCGGCTAACACTCCCCAACTCACAATTCCCAAATCCAAACCACCGCTAACACCCCCAGAACCTCCTCCCCCACCCCAGAAACTAATAGAATATAACTATAATATATGGGTTGAAATGGTTCATTTATCATGGTATCAGAGTCAGTGTGACCGAAGGTCTCGAGTTCAAACCCTAACAGCCCCCAATATCTCACAAAAACTCACCAAGTGGAAAACCCAGCACATGGTATGTGGGGCATGTACACTAACCACTCTTCAAGCCCAATGGGCATTCGAGTGAGGGGGCATAATAGAATATAACTATAATATATGGGTCTCAACCATCACCTTAAGGTTTTGGTTGATATGGTTCATCTATCAGAAACCTGGTGTTGGCGGCGCTGTTGGTGGTTGCGGGGGTGTGGCAGAAGGCGGTTTGTGTCGTTGATGGTGTATATATGTGGTGGAAATTGATTTAGAGGGCAGTGAATGATGATGATTCCCTTTCCTTCCTGATTTACAACCACACATTACAGTATACTTTGGGTAATTTCTTTCATCTACTCTTGTTTTCCTTTTCTGATTTCATTCCCTGCCCCTTATGTGAAACAAACACCCCCTTAGCATAAAACGCTTAGACATCAGACAAAAAGCCCCAGCCACGTCATGTACATACGGTGTACCTAAAAGGCAGCTAGCAACAAGCCAACAATAGGTTTTGTTACACAAGATTTTGTTTACAATAAAAATTGTTTCAATAAACATCCATCATGCCTTCTAAAATTAAGACGAATAACTTTAATTGTTCCACTTACAGAATACTCTAGACTACAACTTTAATAGTAAATCAGAGAAACAACACTCCATGAACAAAATCTAATACTTCCTCTTGTTCAACTAGTTGTTGACAATTTTATTTGGAAAGGCATAGGCAAAGAAGCAGTCAAGGGATTATAGAAATTTGAAATCTATGTAAAGGAAAACATTTTCTTATAATTTGTTCTTATTCACTGGGTAAAACCGTAAAACATGATTCGATTTTCATATGCGACTTGCTCCTTACTAATCAAAGTGAAAATCTGGATTATACCATTAACTGATATCGAGAAACAATATCCTCCTCCCAATCCTTCTGTGCCCGACTTATCGCAATCTGTCTTGGTAAGTATCTCTCCAAAAGGGAAATCCAATCACTGAAAGTACATCGTCAAACAAGAAATTTTACTTAAAAAATCGATATTCATAGACATTGAAATGGCTAGGAGTAAGGTATCCAGATCTTTAGGAGAATAATATACTTACGCACACATTTCCGGATGGCTAACAAAACCAATTTCAACCAAAATTTGTAATGCAGACAGCTGCACAGCATCGTCCCTCCCAACTGGATAGTTGCCCAATATATAATCATGTTGCAACTACGAAAGTTCACGAGGCACATATAAGAATATTCAGAAGTACATAATAGTTACGACATGATAGAAAAGTCTAACATAACATGAGTTTGGACAAGTTACTTGAACATATGACAGCTGGACAAACATGGGGTCAGTTACAGCATCGTCTGACTCCCGAAACAACTTTTTCTTGAACACCAATTTACAGTGCAAAATTTCTCCTTTACTACGCTCTTTTGAAGCCTTGAATTCAGTCAGAAGATCACCGATGTATTTGTTTTCATCTAAACCAATGTATTCCTCTGTGTGACAGCATGGATAAGGAAGATTAGCAACTAAAGGGAAACCAAATAATGAAACACGAGTACATGAAACCAAAGAAAGGGTATACACCCATACCAAGATCGTTTGATTTAGCACCAGTGACAACCTTGCGAAATTCGAACAAACTGAAGCTACAATAAGCAGACAGTTTAATGATTCCCGCAAGTTCCTGAGATACGCAAAAACATTGTTATCGTTACATTCGTTAGTCAAGGCAATATTCAGAGTTTCATTTATTTGAGGCTTTTGAGCCACTTTATAGATCCAAATTATTCATTAAAAATATTTTATTTTCACGCTAGAGCATGAAGCAACAACATTACCCAAGTGCCTCAATGGCTCTCACAAATTACGGGGTAAAGAGGGCCGCACAAGAGTACCAAGCAATAAATAATAATATTCTTGCTAATGGAGGCAAAGACTCACTATACTTTGGGTTGCATTAAGTTGAATAAAGTAACATGGCTCATTAGATGGTTCACTTTTTTTTATTGTGAAATGGTAATCGCTCGATGCAAGTCTAACAGCAGTTTTCATCATGGGTCAAACTGAAACATCATTTATGTTATCTAACACCATTGCACATTTACTCCGTCAAAATTATGACCAGTATCTGGAAAGCCTAGTATGTGCATGTAAACATTACTCTTTCCCATGTTTTTCAATCTCAAGTTCAAATATCTGATATGAGCAGCAATGAAACATATGAAAACATCAAGGATTTCCAGACACACCTCAACTGCATCTGCTACAGTTGTTGACATGTCATACGTGATCTCTTCAAAAGTTTCATCCAAGAAGAAGACAATCGTCGTAAGCCTTCTACCTGTCAACATGGCTTCTATCTCTTCCCGACCAGGAACAATTTGCCGGGGTCCAGCCTTGATAGAACTCTTTAAGGCATTTAAAGTGTTTTGAGCTAGTAACTGGATTTCAGAGTCAATACTTGCACTGTAAGCTACGTTATGGACATATTCAGATAAATACCCGCCTATTTCTTTGCTTGGGGGCATAGAGGATGCACATAAGTTCATCAATTCCCACGCTTTGACTAGATACTGCCTGTTATACAAAGATAATTTAAGATAGAATCTACTTAAGAGCTCCCTTCATCCTATTTATATTGTCCATATTACTTGGCTCTCAAACAATGTCGGCTTTGATAACTATTTTCTCCAGATATACAACTACTTCAAAATTGATAGTATGAAAAATGAAAACAATTGTTTCAAATTTCACGTTTCTAGCTCTACATACGTTTGGAGAAATTATTGGTCAAAGTTGACATTGTTCATCGAGACACTAAACTTGGATGGGAGTAACTTTCACGAGAAATGCACAGAAGTAGTGATTGGAAAAGTTTTTTGCACCTGTCCGGGTTATTTCTGGTTTGCTTCGAAATTTGTACAAAGAGCTCATCTCGCAGCTCTGGACGCTTCAGCGTGTGCTTATATAATTTTCCAACCAGCTCAATTCTTTCGTCTAAGCTCGTTGGTGCCACTCTATCTGAAGCATCAACTCCCATATACTTCAAAATAGTTTGGAATTGCTTTGTAGCACGGGTTACCAAATCAGGACTGATTTTCAGTAGTGAAGTTGGTATTGGATCCTGTCAAGTTCTTGTTAAGTCTCAATCTAAGACTTTGCAAGATAAGTATTATACACTAAAAATAAGCATGCTACCTTCTGAAAGCAAAGCATATCCTCAAAAGTGAATTTTTCCCGACACTGAGTACCAGAGGGCTTCTTAGAAAAGAAGCCACGTCTCCCAGATGATTGTATTTGTTTCTGCATAGCTCTTAAAAATCCCTCTACCTGAAAGTGGTGAGTATGACCCACAAAAGTTTAGAGGTTTATACAAGTATAGCCTACTAAAGGAAGGCATACATCCTTGATGCATGAGGATCTGCTGCTTGCACATATCATTACAAAAAGATCACAAAGTAACAGCACATTCATTGTCAAAAGTTGATTTGAGATCGGCTAACAAAAAATATTCATTTGAAATTGTCATAATGGATAGAAGAATAATGGAAATAAGATAATCTCACCTGAAATTTATTAATCAAGGGAATCGCCCCTGCAAGTTCAGCTGGGATTGACATTGAAAGGGTCATCGGTGTGCTGTCAATATTGTAGGAATTAATGTCAAGAAGTACCAAAACGAGATACATCGATTTACAATTTTTGACATAGTATAACATGCACTCAAAGCAGCATAAATTTATATTTGAGCACGATATATATTAATACAACCATTCTAATGGTTATACTCCGTACATCAAAATTTCAGTGTCATGCCTTCCCAGGTATCACTAAACAAACTATTGTTTAATTGCAGCACATAAAAAGATCTCCTTTAATCCGTTGTGAGAATTCTGTCAAATCTGTTGAAACTAGTTTCATTCATTAATAATGCATAGTATCCCTTAGTAAAATTATTAACTACATTTCATCTCAGATGCATTTCATTTGGTATTGCTTCAAAAAATTATCATTGTGCGCATAGAAGTTGAATAAGTTAGACACCAAATTACTATTTCAAGAGTTAGCAGAGATAGAAAGGAGGGAGGACAACAGAGTAGTACAACATTGCAGCAGTGCACACGGATTCTCCAATAAAAAAACTTGGAAAAAAAAAAACCAAAGCATTTAGATAGGAAGCAAAGGGAAATACAGACGAAGTTTACTAGAGCTTCTAGGGCAAGACTTGTGACGTGATATGATATTCTACATTCTTACTTCAAACTAGCGGCGACAAGCAGCGGTGGAAGAGCACAAAAAATTCACACAATCTAATGCAATACAATACACAAAATTACATACAGAACCATGCTTATCACTGAGCTTATTCAACATGAACTAAGGTGGTTCACATTAGTTACACCCATGCATAGAGAAACCTTGCAATACTAGGGCAACACAATGTCAATGAAGAATAAGAAACTCACGGTGGAGCGAAATTGGATGCACCATCACTATCATAGTCGTCTCCATTTGAATAGGCCTCTGAATGGGAAGGAGACCCATTGCCATTAGCACTCATGGAAGAAAATCTCGAACTATGAGCCATATTCGAGATCAACTCAATTGTCATTTCATGATCAAGTTCAAAAAGCCAGATGGGGGGAACCTTGGTATATGGCCTCACCTTACTGAAATCCCAGAAAATATCTTCAATTATGCCATAATCCCACAAGAACACCAAGTCAAAATAACAAATAATTTGCACAAGCTAAGCAAATACGGAATAAAACATTCATTGGTCATCATTGTACAAGACCGTCAAACCCTGAAACCAGCCCAATTTGGCATTCATCATTTGTTCATCAGAAACTAGGACTATGTCACATAAGCAATAACTTTTTAACATTACAAAGGCAACGGAGATGAGCCCAATGCAACGAAACGGAAAGTGTAAGTCAACTCAATAGCATCACATAAGCAATCCTACAATCAATAGACCAAATAAAGACTATGAATAAGATACATTACAAAAGTTTGAGATATGTGCGTGCACATGGTTAAGGAACACATGAACCGTTAGATATAGTACACGAAGGACATGTAGCTCAAAATGAACCCACAAAAGCATTCAAGGTAATTACCATGTCGATGGACCACAAACTACATTGCAATTCGCAACCCCCCTTCCAATTTTCAAATATTTCAAATATCAAAACAACAAATTACAAAAAAAAAAATGAAGCGAACAACAAATAACCGAAGATTATACTCCAAGGGAAACTTCGTGAATTGAAAATTATCAAAATCAAATGCTTGGGAAGCATTGAAAAACCAGCTGAGCTAAAATCACAGCTCAATGAACCTAACAAACATTATTTCCTCTGTTACAATAGATTGTATACGAGAAATTCCGACATAACAAACTACGCACTATGTTCCATTTGATTGTATACGTTTAACAAAACTTTCCTCACGTATTTAGAAATACGTATATAATCAAAGATTTAGTACTAATTAAGTTAAATGAATAATGCAAAAAAAACAATGAAAATCATCCACATTATCATAACAAAAATCAAACAAAAATGGCAGAGAGGTAAACTAAAAAAGATCAGATCTTTGAACCAACAATGGAAATTTGAGGGTGACCCATCTAACAAAAACAAGAGAAAATGCAGAAAATGACATGAAAATTAAGTAAATATCAAAAATTGAAAAGTGCCCAATTACCAGAATCAATGCAGAAGAAGATTGTGATTGAATCTTTTACAAAATGAAGATAAAAGAAGAGGGATTTTGACAATATTAAGGCGGCAGATGAAGAAGAGAAGAATGAAATGTGGAAATAATTAAAAATAATATAGGAAAATAAAAGAGAGAGATATAAAGAAATAAGAGTGACAGTCACGACTCACGAGAAATTGTGTATAAAATTTACTGCAATCAACAACTTTGTACTTGGTCTACTGTTTGTGTTTTGCTGGATTTTGAAGGGACAAATTGTGAGTGTATTTGAGGCTTCGAACTCTGAACTTTGTTGAATTAAAATCATTGGATATTAATTTTTCGACAAAAAAAAATTTCTCAAGTTTTGGTGATTAATAAAATATGAACCAAATTTATAAAATCTTCGCTTCTTAGAACTCAACATAACAATTTTAAATTTTCTAAACTTAACCTCCACGATTTGAATTGATCGTATAAGATATAAATATGTCTAAAAATGAATTCATAGGATTTGAATTTAACTTAAAATCATTATTGTTATTATATTATCATATTATTATATTATTATTTTTTTCGGAAATAGCATTCACGGTCTAAAACACAAGATAGGATAATAACCTTCTTCCGCTCTTTATATACGAAGTATTAGTTTGGATAGGGGTGTCTGGTGGGGGTGAGGCTATTCTGCATTCCCTGAATCGATTTGATGAGGATCGCGCTGATGATGTGTGTGTCTCTATGTTGTTGGTTGACCTCCAAAATGCTTTCAATCTAGTCGACTGTGAGATTATCTTACGAGAAGTTCGTCGTCATTGCCTTGTTTTTTCCCGATCAGTTGAGTTTTGTTATTCTAGTCCTACTAGGTTATATTATAGGGAGCATAGCTATGGTCGTGTCAGGGGGTCCAGTAGAGTGACCCCTTGGGTTCCTTGTTGTTTGCTTTGGTGTTACATCCTTTGGTATGTAGGATAAGGAAATCTTTTGACTTGTGTTTGCAGGCTTGGTATTTGGATGATGGCACTATCATTGGTGATACGTTGATTGTAGGGAAGGTTCGGTCTGGAGTTGATTATGGAAGAGGGTCCTCGATCCGGGCCTTCATTTTAATGCTGATAAATCTGAGATCTTTTGGCCTTAAATAAGAAGATCCCCGGAGTCGGCTTCTGGGTGTGTTTCCCCTACTGTTGCTAGGCATCTGCGTGGTGTCAAAGTTCTTGGTGGTCCAGTCAGTGTGTGTCCTATTTTCAGTAGTGAGCTTGTACGATGGCTAGGACCATAGAGCTTATAGATTATGTTGTTATGGTCAATGATCCTCATTGTGAGCTGTTGTTAATTCGTGCTTTTACTGATATTTCTAAACTCTACTTTGCCTTACGTACTTGCCCACTCCGTGTTTTTGAGTCAGCTCAGCTTTCTTTTGATGTGACGCTTTGTTCTATCATGGAATGTATGGTCACTGCATCTGGGCTTAGTTTTGGTGATTGCCAGTGGCGGCTTGCTACCCTTCCTTTCCATTTTTGAGGACTTGGTGTCTTTGCTGCTAGGGATATTCGAATTTATGGTTTTCTTGCATCCTGTTTGCAATCTGTCGAGTTGCAGGCTAAACTGCTTCGTACCTACAAGGTCATAGATCCCAGAACTTTCTTTGATGGTTCCTTGTGTGCTTTTAACGAGATTACAGAACTTGATCTTCTATGTAGTGCTAGAGAGATCGCTGCCCCCAAACTTATGAAGAAATTGGCATATATATATTTCACGACGGTTGCTGCTACAGCGGAATCTGATTTCCCCTTAACCCTCGTCAGGTAGCATTGTGGAATTCTTAGCAAGGGGACCACACTTCGGATTGGTTGTGTGCGGTTCCTATTTCTAGATTGGGCAAACGATGGATGGTCGGACTTACCGTTGCGTGCTGAGTTATCGCATGTGTATGCCCTTATTTTCGGTGCCTAGTAGTGCTCTGAATGTTCTCAGCTCTTCGAGGGATATATTTATGGTGATTATGTTGTGTCGTTGTAATACCCCGAATAAAATAAACTTGAAAATATATATAATAATAGGACTATCCGAGACGCTATAGAATAAACTCGTGTAAAGTAAATATGTCAAGACTAGTATAAAAAGTAACCCGTTTAATTTTCTTATGACGTAAATTTTACTAGATAACTATCAAAAAAAAAAGGAAAAAAAAAAAGGAAATCAAATAAATTAGTACTCCACGTGTGCCTAGGAAATGACTCACCAAAGTTAATCCTTCTCACCCATCTAAACTCCTAGAGGCAAAGGGTAATTAAGAAGCCTTGGCATTTATACGGAGTACACAAATAAAATCAGACGAGTGAAAATCAAATGAAAAGATAGGAAGAGGGCCGGGGATTTGGGCGAGGGTAAAGATAGATCGTGTAGTATCAAGTGAAACACAGTAGTTATGACAACAATACTTACCCAACATCAACCTAAATAGTAAGGTATGATTTCGGGACCCTTCGTCGTTATAATTATTTATTTACCGTCTTATACTACATAAAAGAAATAAGAGGATAGGATAAGTAATTGTTTAGATTATTTTATCCGTAAGTTTTGTATTAGAACCGTTATAATGCTAGTATGATTTCGGGATCCTTCGTCGTTATAATTATTTATTTATCGTCTTATTACGTAAATGAATAGGAGGATAGTACGTATAAGAAGTTGCTCATATTATTGTCACCGTAAGTTTTATATTAGAACCGTTATAATGCTAATATAATTTTGAACCCTTATAGCCGAAATAAAATGATAATATCCGTATTGAGTTTAAAATTGTTTATAGCAATTGGACTGAGAAGTTTATATTAATGACGTTATGCTGCTCACGTGTATAAGGATGTAAAAGACACAATTAGAATAACTTGGAACAAATAGCACGTGTTACTGTTAACTGGTTATGCCCTCCTCCCAACTTAATGAATAATTTCACTATCTATAATGAAAACAAATTTAGAAAATAATATACATACGATTATACGAGAATGGAAAGCGCTAATAAATAGCCTAATTATATACTCCTAGTATGTACATAGGAGAAGAAATAAGAAGGGACAAAAGTGAAATAAATAAGATAAAGCACAATAGATAAGAGGCATGTTTTACTATTAAAATGAGATGACATTATACTAACTGTTATAATATTTTAATTGTCGAGTTCATATTGTTATTGTTGTTTTATCGGTTGCATATTATATTAACGTCTTAGATGTTATAATGTTTGCCATGATGTCATGTTGGTACTGTTGTCATAATGCATAATTGGCCAATTGTAGCATTCAGGATACGATTATTGGTTTGAGATGACATTATTAAGAAAACCAAAACTGTGTACACAGTAGGGGCGTTGGCTCCATATAAAGTAAAGGGGCGTTGGCTCCAGGGGCGTTGGCTCCATGTGAAAGTAAAGGAGCGTTGGCTCCGGGGGCGTTGGCTCCATGTGAATTAAAGGAGCATTGGCTCCAGGGGCGTTGGCTCCATGTGAAAAGTAATGTCTCTCATACATTAATGGTATACCGATATTAGTGTGATGTGAATATATGTTTATATATATATCTATCTTGTTGGCATTGAAGTGATAAATGGTAAAATGTTTCCATGAGTGGATGACTTACCAGTCCCCGGTTAGGTAAGCTCGTACTCTGACGTAATGAAGAGAATTCTTCAGGAATAAAGGAAGCCGTAATGTCTCTCTTGTTCGGTAATGGTGGACCGACACTAATGTAATATGAATACGTGTGATGAAAATAAGAAATGATATAATATTTTGGATACCTGACTTGTTGGTAGGAAATACTGTATGCTGGTAAGTTATTATACTCGGGTAATTTATTGTACTCGGTGACGTGATATTAATGAGGAATGAGGAAAAACATGAATAATGAAAATGACATAAGGCCGGTGGAGGCAACCGGAGTCATACTCAGCCTGTGGTTGGCTGATCCCGTTATTTTTATATATTTTTCAGGTACCAGTATCATGGAGGGTCAAGAGTGAGAAACTCCATATAGAAGACGAGACTTATAAGATGTTCAATTAAATAAATAGAGTTTTTAGTTTTAGTTTTATAAGTGTATTTATTATAATGTATAAGCCTTGTATTTTCCGGAGGGAAAATACGAGGGAAAATACGGCGATGACGCCCTGTAATTCCGCTACTGTCTATTATTAATATAAAGAGCTATTTTGAGCTACCTGCCTGTTTTTGGGGGCGTTACAATCGTGTGCTGAAAGTGTTGGTATTAGGCATCGACATAAAATTGTCGAAAACACTCTCCTTGATATCTGCTTCCTATCCGGGATTTCAGCTAGTAAGGAGGTTGATATTGGCGTGATTGATGGGCGTGGTAAGCCTATGCATCTTGCGGATTTGTTACTTTATTCTTGGAGCATGGGGTGTGATATGTGTGTGGATTTGACTAGGTCCTCACTATTGACTCATCCAGGGTTTGTGTTCAGCGATTGGATATGGTTTCTTACCCTTCTCATTCCCCATCGTTGGATGAGTTAGAGACAGATGTTGCGTGGCCTTGCTCAAACGGATCCATAAATTCTTTGTGTTTCATAATGTCGGGGCACGCGCTACAACTCATATTTTTACTAGAGTTTGCTTTACTATTGCTAATGGAGTGAGGGCCCAAATAGTATATCGGTTGCCAACTTGCCACTAATGGAGTGACCCAAAATGTCCTAAAACTAATTTTTAAATTAACTTGAAACAAATTCAATTAAATCACATTTTATATCATAAAACGAATCTCTATTAATTTACGGCGTTGAGACGATATAACATATTGTCCTATCACCATCGGGTGTTTGGCAGGAGTCTTACAAATTCCAATATGGACAGATACGGGTATCTATACCAAGAGAGGGATAATGCCACATAATGCGGATGATGTTGTTAGAATAATGGTGACACATGCCATAAGAAGGCTGAATAGGCAAACTCATATCGACTAGGGTAACAGATGTGGGAATATACTTCACCAAGCAAGTCACAGGAAAAGAAAAATACAGTGCTCAGTACGAGTAAACCATAACCATATAACGTTTGGACAAGAAAAGAAGTGTAAGGTGAGAGTAAGAATACACTTAGAATAAGAGAAGTCTAACGATAAACTTTTAGATGAGTACCATAAGTTGATATAACGGTCAGAACAGATCTAAACAAAAAATGAGTAACACGAATATTTTGATGATGAAAAAGAAAGCACTACTTTAGATACAAAGATCAAAAGAGAAAAAAGGTGTACATAATATATATAACGCAAAGTTAATGTAATATCCCGAATAAAATAAATCTTAAGATATACTTATATTAATAGGACTATCCGAGATTTTGTAGACTAAACTCATATAAAGTATATATGTCAAGACTAGTATAAAAAAAGTAACCCGTTAAATTTTCTTATGACGTAAGTTTTACTAGATAACTATCAAAAAGAAAGAAAAAAAAGAAAAAAAAGGAAAATACATGAACTCCACGTAGGAGTTCCTAATGACTCACCTAGTGTTTGGTTTCCATAGATTATCTACCCATATAAATGCAAAAACAGATTTGAAGACTGGGATAAGTCATACGGAGTACACAAGAGGAAAAAAACCAGTAGTAAATAGAGGTGAAGACGGCTGAAGAGGGAATTAGACAAAGGAACAAACAGATCTTTACCATCAAGTGAACCGATAGTTATTATAGCAATACTTGCCCAATATCAACCTAAATAAATAAAAGAGGTATGATTTCGGGGACCCTTCGTCGTTATAATTATTTATTCTCCGTCTTTTATCTAAATGAAATAGGAGGATAGTATAAGTAATTGGTCATGTTATTTTACCCTATTAGAACCATTATATTGCTAGTATGATTTCGGGGACCCTTCGTCGTTATAATTATTTATTCTCCGTCTTTTATCTAAATGAAATAGGAGGATAGTATAAGTAATTGGTCATGTTATTTTACCCTATTAGAACCATTATATTGCTAGTATGATTTCGGGACCCTTTGTCGATATAAGTAATAGTTTATCTTGTTTTAAACGTAAGTTTTGTATTAGAACTGTCATAATACTATTATGATTTCAGGACCCTTCGTCATGAAAATTATTTAAGTACCTAATTAAACTTAGAGAGTACATACGATAGGAGAATATTGATAATTAGTGTGTACGGGAGTAGCTTTATGACGAGTGTGTACGACATGCTTGTCAGGGAGAGTTAATGACATAAAAGTTTCATGTAAGAATTATAAATTGACAGTTGTGAAATTCAAGAACGTAGCCTCATAAATTCTTATTATCATATTTATATTGTTCCCGGGTCATTTTTATTAATATATAGACTTAGAAACTATTATTATATAAAGAGAAACAAATAAAAGAGAATTAAAGAGTAATAATGACTCCCGTCTTATCACAAAAACTAAGTTAGAATACCAACTCAAGATAAAGCAAAATGATGGGGGCATAACTCTGTGAGTAGAAACAAACTGGAAGGTGGTGCGTAGCTGTTATAAACACATTAAACTTATATAAAGGGTCGTATGAATAAATTTTTACCTTTACCTGGTAGAAGAAAATAAGAAGTGGCATAACGAACAAATAAGATAAAGCACAGTAGATTAGATGACTACTCTACTATTGAAATAAGATGACATTATTATATTGTAAGTATTTGTTTTAAAGTTTTCATTGCCAAATTCATATTATGGTTACTATATGGCTCAGATATTATATTGTGCTAGTTGTCATATAAATTGTCATGCTCGTGCACTTGTTATAATGCATAAATGGCCAATTGTAGCATTCGGGATACGATTATTGGATAGAGATGACATTATTTTGTAACCTGTGTACACGGGAGGGGGCGCGGCTCCATGTGAACTACGGTTCTGTTATCCGGCAATAGCCAAGGTGGGTCTTAGACCTGAGGATCTTATCCTGTGTACATGGAGGTGGGTCTTAGACCTGAGGGAGTGTGTATCTCCGTAATGTCTCTCTTGTTCGGTAATGGTAGACCGACACTATTGTTATGAATATGTGTTCTTATGAAAATAAGAAATGATATAATGATTGGAGACCTGACTGGCTGGCATGAAATACTGTATGATGGTAAGTTATTGTACTCGGGTAATTTATTGTACTCGCTGACGTGATATTAATGAGGAATAAGGAAAAATGAATAATGAAAATGACATAAGGCCGGTGAAGGCTATCGGAGTCATACTCAGCCTGTGGTTGGCTGATCCCGTAATTTTTATATATTTTTCAGGTACAAGTATCGGGGGGGGGGGTCAAGAGTGAGAAAATCCATAAAGAAGACGAGACTTATAAGATGTCTAATTAAATAAATAGAGTTTTAGTTTTAGTTTATCAGTGTATTTATTTTATTGTATAAGCCTTGTATTTTCCGGAGGAAAAATACGGCGGTGACGCCTTGTATTTCCGCTGCTGTCTATTATGAATATAAAGAGCTATTTTGAGCTACCTGTCTCTGTTTTTTTTTCGGGGCGTTACAGTTAAGTGAATTAAATTACAAATGAATTATTATTTTGATTTTGTTTTGATTACGAAATAAACTCTCAAAATAGTATTTAAAGGAAAACACGTGTCACCCAAGTGTTAATTAGTATAACTAATAAAAACTTAGACCCGAACCCGACCCATTAGGGTCCGACCCGAATTGAAGGGCCTGGGTCGGATCCTTGACCGACTGCCATGCCTAGTTATGG
Organism: Heliosperma pusillum; assembly: GCA_022085475.1. NCBI lineage: Eukaryota > Viridiplantae > Streptophyta > Magnoliopsida > Caryophyllales > Caryophyllaceae > Heliosperma > Heliosperma pusillum. The sequence continues at coordinate 134,085 of JAIUZE010045954.1, read as the reverse complement.
GCCTATAATATGTTTGATGTGGATGTGAATGACATCACTGATGAATGCATTCATGTTGGGTTCGTCAGTCCTCCAAGGCTTGTTAGAGCTCGCTCGTTCCACATATCAAGTAACGGGGCTACAGAACATAAGGCTAATGTTTTTAAACCGCGTTACGTCAAGTTCAAGAAAATTCAATCCCTACCCGACACCAAACAACGCTTCCCTTTTCGCGCTTCTTCAAAGTTGATCCGCACCTGACTGTGATAGCCATGTAGAGACCTTCATATTCTTGATAAAGTTAGAAGGAAGAGGTTTCGTATGACTTTGTTTTATGGACTAAACAACATGTTAATGGAGATAGTAATAATTACCACGGGACTATGACTGACCCATGGTTGGTCTGCGGGGATTTCAATGCCCTTATGGATAAGAGCGATAGAATACGAGGGATAAAATCAGGCCTCTTTCTCAAGTGACTCGGGATTGTTGTTTGGTTGATCTTAATGCTATTGGGACCTTCTTTCCATGGAATATAAAACATGAATGAGGCTGGGTCAAGGGTGTTTGGTAGGATTGATAGGGCTTTTGTTGATGAGGACTGGGTTAATGACTATCCTAGTAGTTCTGCAAACTTTTTACCAAAAGGTCTTTTTTACCACTATCCTTGCCTTACTTGTTTTGAGGAGAGTGTGATGAAAGAGTGCTTATTTCAAATATTATAAAATGTGGTCCTTGTCAAATGAGTTTGAGAACATTGTCAGGAAAGGGTGGGATAAGATAGTCCAGGATACATCTATGTTTAGGGTTGTATCTAAATTTAAAGTTATGAAAGGTGATTTAAGGAAGCGAAATAAGGATCAGTTTAATGACATTGAGAACCTTATTCAATTTAATTATCTTTAAAATAAAGTTTTTTTTTATAAAAATAATATATAAGATAAGTTTATATAATAATTAACTACTTTTGGCCAAGCTACCTGTTAATTTTTGCAACGCGTTACGCTCGATAGCATCTCGGTTCTGGTGGGGCACTGATCAGGGACGAAGGAAAATTCCGTGGGTGGCATGGAATAAAATGTGTCAGCCAAAATGCTATGGCGGGATGGGCTTTAGGGATTTTGAGAAATTCAATTTGGCACTTTTGGGCAAGCAAGTGTGGCGGTTGGTGACTACAGAGGGGAGTTTGATGGTTCGGGTTTTGAAGGGGAAATATTTCCCACACAAGTATTTTATGGAGGCTGATATTGGGTATAACCCAAGTTATACATGGCGAGGCATTCTTGAGGCGAGAACAATGCTGCATAAGGGGGTTCGATGGAGGGTGGGAGACGGTCAGAGCATTCGGGTTTGGGAGGACCTATGGATTCCCAATACACAAACTAAACGAGTGATCACGGCAAAAGGGAACATGGATGTGGGGATGAGGGTGGCTGAGCTAATGCGTGAGGATGGGACTGGCTGAGATATGGACAAAGTAAGCTCGATTTATTTGCCTTTTGAATGCGATCGTATTCTGCAGATTAGGTTGAGCGACACTCGACCTCCGGATGAGTTATGTTGGGACCAAGAGAAGAATCGCGAGTATTCGGTGAAGTCGGCCTATCGAGTTCTTATGGATGGGGCGTTGGATGAGGAAGCTGGTCAGACAGAAAGGGCCTACGAGAAGACCCTTTGGAACCGCATCTGAAAGACTCCGATGATTCCCCGTATTAAGGTCTTCATGTGGCAACTATGTCACGACGCTATAGCTACTAAAGAAAATATTGTTGCCCGGTCGGAATTGACGGATGAGACTTGTCCCCATTGTTCCAGCCGCGTGGAGAATTGTCTCCATGTAGTTCGGGGCCGTGGGTGGGTTGGGGGGGTCTGGGAGGGATTGGAGCTGGAGGAAGCGATGAAGGTGAGGGTGACCGGGGTGAGGGAGTGGATTGGGGAGGTCATGGGAGGACTGAGCGAGAGGGATCGATCGAAATTTATGGTGGGGTGCTGGGCTCTTTGGGAGAGACGAAACAAAGTTGTGTTTGAGGGTGCTAGATGGAGTGTGGCGGAGGTGGTAGAGCGGGACCGGTCGTTGTTGTGGGAAATGCAGGAGGAGAATGAGGTGAGGGGCATTGGTGGAGGTAATGTTGGGTCGAGGGAGAAGGAGGGGAAAGCTCGGGCTGGTTAAAGCCGAGGGTGGGGATATGGAAAATCAATGTCGATGCTAGTGTGAGGGAGGGAAACAGAATGGGGTAGGGGCGGTCTCTCGAGACAATGAGGGGCAGATTGGATCGGGGGTTACGGTTCAAGCGGAGGAGTTGCTCGACCCAGCTATGGCAAAAGCGGTGGCGATATTATTGCGGGGATTGGAGGAGGCGAAGCAGATGGGCCTAATAGGACGAATTGACATTGAAAGTGACTGTATCAGCGCCATTGAGGACATCAAACTTCGAAAGCGCGGTCGGAGTGACATTTTCTTAGTTTATGAGGATATTTAAACGTTAAGTTCTTGTTTTGATTCAATTTCCTTTAATTTCCTTTACTCGTAGAAACAATAATCGTTTAGCTCATAAATTTGCTCGCGCGAGCATCTTCATGGACATTAGGAAGAAGATGCTGGTTAAGTTGTATTGTTACGATTGATTCCTTCAATAGTAACTAACTCTCTTTGGGTCTTCTAAAAAATAATAATAATAATAATTAACTATCTACTTTTTAAGTTAGTTATCTTTAAAAATAAAATTTTAAAATAAAGCAATAAAATCTCTCCATTTCTCGTTAAATATTTTAAATTATTAATCAAATTGCTGAATTATGAAGCCATATTTATATTTTTAAATTTAAATTATAAATTTCATTTGCAATTAACATAAATAATGCACAAGGGTTAATTGGCTAGGTAGGCTGCTACTGTACTATGATATATCCTCTTCTTAGCTAAATTTGAGTTATTAGTTCATCTTAATATACTCAGGCGACTTTAAAAAATCGGATTTACATGTCAAATAAAATTATTCGATTGAAAATAAAACAAAATCAATAAAACTGAATCGGTCTAAATAGTTGCTTACCCTTAAAATTATTGTTCTTCGTTTAGTTAAACAAGATATGAGATAAAAATTATAATTGCGTTCATTAATGATTCAAGCATCTTATCAAACAAATGAACAAATCAATTTGTTACTATGAAGGTGGGTTTGGGATTTAGCTAAATCTAAGACTTCTTAAATATTTAACTTTTTACCAAACTCTCGCAAAAAGGTAAGTGGTTTTTCAACTTGTTCTCCCACTTGCCTTTTTGTGAGAGGTAACTCAATCCGTCTTCAATGACATTTGTTGTCCAAAGAGTGAGATATATGCTCTCTAATTGTTACAAAGTACTTTTATAGAGCAGGACTTGAGTTTGATTTTGCATAAATTTTCATGACCAAGTTTTCAGTTTGCGACGGATAGTACCCGGGTTCAATAAGAATTTGTGCTTCATGAAAGTAGTTGCTCCTAGATAACATGACAGTCAAGGTCCAGTAAAACGACAAGAAATCATGGTATTTGATTTGGGTCGTTAAAGCTAATTAGTTTATGCCAAAAAGAAGAGACTTGACCTTAAGTGATCATTCATAATTATTTAACAAATGATTATGCAAAGTACTTTGGCCAATCAAATGATTCAAATGGTGAAACAACTAAAATCAATGCCATCAACATCAACAGTCCAACATTTTTCTTTATGAAAACAACAACCACAAAGCTGAGTTGTCAGCATGTGGTTGAAAATACATGTTTTAAAAAGTAGACCCCACCATGTTCATCTTCTTCTTTTAATTTTTTTTTTAATCTTCATCTTATAATTTTTATACAGAAGTCAATTAATTAATCTACCCATTAATCTATCAGATTTTTGGTTAACGGGATTTGAAAAATTAATTAAATTATATAAAAATAATTAAATTTATCATTAAGTGAGAAAATCCAGTACATCAATTTAATGAGTATACTAAACCAAACCCAGAAACAATATTTCGTAATACATAACATAATTAAATAGCAGGAGAAAAGGTAATTTGCTTATAATAAATTTGTAATAGCCAATTATTTATTATTTAAATGAAATAAAATACTAGAAAAAAAATTAAAATATGCGATTTTTTATTTAAAGATTGACAAAATTATTGAAGTAAAAAAATACTAATAATAGCCAATATTATGATTGAATTGATGAATTAGGTGAATGGGTATGCGAAAGGGAAAAAGTGCATTGGAAAAGAAAAATAAACTCCAAAACGACATATAAACTGATAAAAGATAATTTCTCGAAAACGACTTACATAAAAAAAACAGAGGGGGTATTGTTTAACCTCACAACTATGCTAGAGACGCATTTTGGGTACGTATCAAGTGTATAAGTTTATTTGATAATAAATGGTTACAAAATATTAGATCACCTTTGTTGTGATCGAAAATTTAGCACTCTTATATGTAAATAAAAAGCATAGTTTTTTTTTTACAAAAAAAAGACAAACTTTACAATACCACGTTGTATAAAACTTATAGTGTATATTTATACTCCGTAAAACTTTGACAATAACAATACATTTACAAAGAAAATCAATGCATTTGCATTTAAATGTTCATATTTCTCAAATCATACATTAAGGTTAAATTAGATGTCGTAGTCAGAATTATTACAACATTAATCTAAATAATTATATATCACGACTTTTGTCAGAATTGTTCATCTACAATATCCGAAATAATTTCCAGTTATAAGTACTTAACATCAGATATTATATATGTATTAAAACCAAAACAGATTAATGTTGTACTCTTATTATCAATAGGAGAATACTATTATTAATATAAAAAAATATTATTTTAAAAAAGAAAAAATATTTACAATGAATATTATTAATTGTTAAAAGTCCTATTAGTGTCAAAAAAAAAAAAGAGATCAGAGAAATTGATTTAAAAACATAGACAATAAGAAAAATGAGATAAAAAAAATACAAACTGAATCAAGGTGATATCATCAATAAATCATTCACCAAATAAAAAAACTTAAACATCCTTTAAAAAAACATAAAAAAAACATTTACATATATAATATTTGAAATAATATTCTAAACAGATTAATTAAAAAAAATAAGAGAAAAATCTCAGTTAATGTCTAATTAACTATCCATGTAATTTGATAGTTACGAAATTAATATGTCTTATAACTTATGAGGGTGTATGACGTTATGGAGTAGTAGAGTTAATTACTTGCTTTCTAAGATCAACGTCACAAGAAGTGATGATGAAAAATATAGACATTTGTAGAAGTGAGTTAAAGATGGATTTTGATCACTTATCTTCAAATAGCGGCGAGCGAATGAGCGAGTGATAGGGTTTCTGAGAGACGATATAAATTGTGGGGATAAGTGCAATTCTTATGGATTAATTTTAGATATAAGTTAACTGGATCGTCTTAAATATGCACGGGTCAAAATTTAAATTTTAAATTAAATGAAAAATAGGTCAACACGAGTCCTATGCACGGGTTAGACAACATGAAAAATGGGTTTAACAATTCGCATAGGTATGAGAGTATCAAACCCGTGCTATTTCACCAATTTTGTCTTAATTCATTCAAATAATTTTGTTTCATCTTATATAATAAGTCGTGCTTTTTGAACTTGCCTCACTTATAATAGAAAGAAGGAACTTCAATTTACCTAACAAGAGGACATATCGTACTACAGCCGCTTGAGCATCGACCTTAGATAACATATCATTTATGCTAATTACAAATGAAATATATAATTCGAATCTAAAATCTTAAATATGACCTTTATATAACTCAATATTTAAATTTGCAATTTAAAGTTATTGAACAAACAGCTATATAATTTATTTTACAACATTATTATGAGATAATTATTTTAAGAAAAAATAATTAACCAATATACTACATTTTTTTATAATAACAAATTTGAAATAGCATACCCGTGCAATTTGCACGGGTTTAAAGCTAGTTACGTGTCATTTTAAACAACTTCTCAGCACCATATAGGTCCGGCCTACTAAATCTTGTATGCATTGACATGAGCCACAACTTGGCCTAACCTAACACACTACAAAATTCCGCATCTCAAAGAGCAGCCCAACCCAAATATTACTATCAAACCTCACTATTTACCTTTGCAAATTTTCAGGTAAGATGGACATAATCGTCTAACACGGGTTAAATATGCCCATGTACAATAAAAAGGATAAAAACAGAATGTATAAATAAAAGCAAAATTATTTATCAAGATTGTCCATGTGGAATGATATTTTAAGGAAGACAAACTTTATCTATAAGATAAAACACAAGGTTAATACACTAATACCTACGGAGTACATTGATACAATAGTCAAACAAAATTATGGATATTTAATTAAAAACTAGATTAACCACAATACTTATTTGTAATTATCATAGTTATTATTACCACCTACAAGGCTACAACGTATTTTATTACTTGATCATTTCACCGTGAAAATAAATAATTTACAAAGTAATTTAAATGTTGACTATTTATTCATTGTATATAGAGTAAATTAATAATTACTCCCTTATAAGATTCACTTTTCTAAATTTACTCCCTTTTAAGTTGTTTTGCTAAAATTACTCCCTAAAGTACACTTTTATCAAAAATTGCTTCAAAAGTCCAATATAAGTCACTTATTTTGTCTGTTTTTGAACTCTCCCTCCATTTGTCTACATAGTTTTGCCTTTCAAAGTATAGATTGACTAATGTACAAACGAAATAAGTTCAAAAATAAACAAAACAAATGACTTAAATTGGACTTTTGAAGCAATTTTTGATAGAAGTGTAACTTTAGGGAGTAATTTTAGCAAAACAACTTATAAGGGAGTAAATTTAGAAAAATGAATCTTATAAGGGAGTAATTATTAATTTACTCTTGTATATATATTTCACCTTAAAAATCCCGAGATTTCGCAATGGAAAATGAGATGGCGCCACCGGGTGGTACTCAAATTGAGCGCCACCAAGGGTGTTATAGTAAATTGAATAGGTATTTTTCATTTCCCTCCATTAAAATTTGAAATTTAAAGTAATTATTAGAAAAGGGTAGTTTAGGAACTTAGTTTTACATAATTAATGAGAGTTAATTATATAGTAAATAAAATTACAAAACAAATTAGTAGAACTTTCCTAGAAAATGCCACCTTTTAAGGAAAGAAGTTACACTATCAACAAACAAGATACATGATCAATTTTTGAGTCTATTTCATTCTTTTGATTATTTAAGATCAATTTAATATACAATACAATGGTGATTTAGAAGTTTCAAAGAATTATAACGCTTACTTGTGCATATGTCACAACTTTGTTTTATACGGAGTATTAAATAACAGCTTGAAAGCGGTTTTAATTTGGTATCAAACTCAGTCGTCATCTCATTCAATTCATGATTATGCGCTTTTTGGGTTGTGCCAAGAGTGTATATACTCTGTATGAGGTATCATTTAGAAAGATAGGAGCTGAGTTGGCAAGATTATTAATGAAAGAGAAAGATAAGAGCATTGGATTACAAAGTTGTTAAAGTTGCTGCTGAATGTCATGACTTCGATATATTATTTGATAAGATTAGTAAATACACACTCAATTCAATCTTGTTCATTTTGAAGATGGATGAAAGTACATGATATTACTATGATGATGTGATGAGCATCTTATTGTTTTAATTTGCAGGTTAATAATTGATAAATTATTTTTTGGCAAAAGATTTAAGATCAAATTTATGTTTAGTTACAACTTTCTTTTAATAAAAATAAATGTCAAATTACAATATCGTCCTTCATACTTTGGCGCAAAATCGAAAACTAACATTATACTCCCTCCTATTCAGACCATTGTTCCCCCTTCCCATTTGACACAAATTTTAAGGTTTTGAATTAAATAAGCAAAAGTAATGTAGTGGGGGTAAGGTGATTGGAGAGAGGGAATGTATTGTGGGGTATTATTGTGGAGTGAAGTGATTAAAATAATTATTGTTGTGGGGTAAGGTGATTAAAATAAGATAAAGTATGGGTATTGTGAGGTATTGTAGTGGGATAATGTGATTAAAATAAGTATAAAAGTTTACCAAAAAAGGAAAGGGGGAAGGTATTGTGAATAGACGAAAATGGAAAGGGGGAACATTGCTCAGAATAGGAGGGAGTATTTTTCTATTTTTCTATTTTTTAAATTAAGGTGGCGCCGAGATTCGGCGCCACCCGGTGGCGCCCTATCGCCATCCTTTTGCAATACCTTAAAACTATTTTACACATATCAATGAATTCCTGAGAAAATAATTTTAATATAGATATATGCATAAATTAAAATAAACTTATTTTTTTAAAACTGCTAACATTTCAAGATAAAGCTAGTGAAACACGAAAATGAGATAGAGAATCCAAAATCGCTACTTCTTCTCCTCATCATCACCATCACCATCACCAACAACGATACTAGCACAATCAAACAAGTGATCACATTCATCACCATGAGAAGCATCACCCAAAACCCTAACCCTCCAAACCTTAAAACACTTATCCAAACCTCCACTAAACACTAAAAACCCCTTAACAAAACTCTCTTCCTCCAAACATACCTTAACACATTTAATAGGACCATTATGCCCTTCTAACACCCCAACACACTCATAACACCACCCTTTCTTCCTTCTCCTCCATATCCTCACCGTCGTATCCACTCCACCACTCACCACCACGTCCGCCACCGCTGCTACACTAACCACTGCAAACTGGTGTCCCTTCATGCACCCTCGACGTATATACTCTCCTGATATTTGCTGCTCCCAGTAGTATATCCCTCCGTCCGAAGCTCCCCCGTATAAAAACCCGCCTTCATTCGACGTTGAGTTTGTTAATGCGAGTGTGGTGATTGGAAATGGGTTGAAGTGAAGCGTCATTGTTAATGTGTGGAGGTTTTCGCCTGATACTTTGCTCCACATTTTTAATGTTCCGTCTGATGAACATGTGAATAAGTAACCCTCGTCGTTGATCACCATGGCAGTGATTATGTCCGCGTGTGCGACAAAAGTGTCGACGCATTTTCTGTCGGTAATTTTCCACGCTTTGACGGTTTTGTCGTGTGAGCCTGTGTAGAGTAATCCTTCGGTGCGATTGTACGCCATGCATGAAATGGTATCTTTATGTTGTTGAGCACTATATCGTTTCGATGATAGTAGGTATCTCAACGGGCTTGGTTTGGAAAGTGTCGCTATTTTCCGTGGAAGGGTCGCTAAATTATTATTACCATTGTTATTATTATTATTATTACTAGTATTAGTATTAATATTATTGGAAATGGTCCAAAGGCGGACTTTATGATCCTTATGAGAGGTGAAGAGTAAATTGCCATGGGCCAACATGGTCCGGACCTCACTGGAGGAGGCTCGAAAAAGGCAAATTTCGCCAAAATTGAACTGTCGCCAAATGCGCATGAAAGCGCTGCTGGAGGCGGTGAATACAAGACCTCTTGAAACGACAATAGAGTGGATGTAGCTGTCGAGGTGGTGGAGGGAGAAAGTGCAATGGAAAAGAATAGGAGGAGGGTGTTGTTGTTGTTGTTGTTGTTGTTGTTGGGAGGGTGGCGTGCTTGGAGGAGATGGGCAAGACCACCGTGATTCGGGGCTTCGCAGTGGTACGACTAAGGGTGAGGAATCGGGGCTTAGTGTTGTGGCGCTTGGACAATTAGTGGCGGTTTCGAGAGAAGTGTTGGGAGAGTAATAAGGGTTAGGTGGTGGGGTGAGGTGGTTATTGAAGTGGCGGAAGCTGAACGATTCGCTGCTATAGTGACGGCGGTGGAGATGGCGGTCTGAGACGCCGTGCATTTTAGCTGAGAATGAATGGAGGGTGGAGACGTTGAGATGGATATGAGAGTGCTCACGCACATTTTTGTTCTGGTATATATACTACATACATGCATATACTTCTTAATTTTTTTGCATACCTAGGGCTCAAATACCAACTATTTAACAAAATAAGGCGGGTTTGAAACTATTTACGAAAAATGGGTTGACGTCATCAGTTTTCGCGTTTTATTATTTTTTTTAAAAATTTAACTATTTCGCTGTCTGGGATAACGAGAATGTAAAGAGAAATAAGGACAAAATGAAGCAGATTTGATACTATTTGCGTTCATGTAGCTTCTCGACGTCGAGGACAACGAGAAAGAGATTTCAACACCTTCTCGCTGTCCCAGATAGCGAGAAGATGAAGGAATCAAAAATTTGCAAATTTGCGATAAAGATATGTCTGCAAGTCTAAAAATGGCTAAAAATGGTTAAAAGAAGAGAGTGGAAATTATAACAAATGAGAAAAAAAACAGAGTAATAGAGTTTAATTAATAATAATGAAAATGTTAGGCACTCCGTAACTCGTACTGTGCGTATGTATCTCTGATGGTTATCGCAACACATCACGCCCAAAAATTAGTACTCTGTAATAAACTTTGTAAAACAAATTTATAATAGTTATACACTTATACTTAATAACACTGTTATTCAAGAAAGTATCGTTTAATGGGAAGGTCGGATCAATTGTAGTGGGGTTAGCCTGTTGAAATTAACCTGCAACCTTTGCGAGTTATTACACACATTTATGGAGATCAATTTTGAATTGTTTTGTTAAATCATCTCTTTGCCCTAAAATAATAAAATGGTCCTATACATAATTAAATCTCTGCAAAATTCATAACGCCAATTGAATTATGAAAACAATTAAGGTAGGCAAAGGCTGAGGGCAAGCAAACAATAAGCACATGCTATTAATGGCTTAATGCTAATTCACAAATATATTAGCTCGGCTATGCTATGTTAACCCCGAGTTCGTTGGCTTCAGAGTTAGGAGCGGGAAGAGATGGTAGCCCCAAGAAAAAGAGAAGAATATGGTAACTTTGAGGGTGTTTGGTTTACTCGTATATACTTCGTTCAGCTCATTTGTTTACTTTTGTTTTTGGCATAAAGATTAAGGAAAAAGTAGGGAACTAATTGTGGTTCTAGATAGTGGATGGAAAAAGACAATAGTCCAATCGGAAGTTTTCATAGAAAATCATAGAGAGGTAAACAAATGAATGAGACACCCAAAAATGAAAATTGTAAACAAATGACCGAGACAGAGTGAGTATAGGAATGAGTAGGGCTGGTCAAACGGACAAGTCAAACCTGACTTGTTGAACCCGAGCAGGGTTCGTGGAAGAGGGCGGGTTGAGACGGGCCTAGTGGAGGTGGACCCAAACCCGACCCACAGGCGAGTCCGGGTAGGAAATGCTGCGCAATCTTCGTGCAACCAAAACGAAAACACTTGATACTTCATGCGACCAACGATAAGATACCAACCGTTGGTATGTCGTGCGAGATAAACGACAGTTCTGTTGGTCTGTTTGAAATGTTCGGTGAGTTTGGACCTATTGCATGTTATTGTGGTTCGATCATAGACCTGTTGTTGTTGTGCTCGTATATGGTATATTGTTAAATATTCAAGCAGTTGTGTGTTTGCGAAGTTTGGGCGATTTTTTTTAAGCTGATATGCTAGATAATACTTATCATAGGATATGTTTGCTCTAGAAGGGTAATTTGGTCAATTACTGGAGCGATATATGTAATTTTCGGGCAATAAAAAGAAATTCAAATTACCATGCTCTAACGGTATAACCTACTTTTAAATCTTATTTTGCACTTTTAGTATTGCATTTAGAACAAAGTGATTCTCGATGAGTAATTTATGAACTTTCAACGAGTGTGTTTTAGTAGATCGTAATCTTCTGAAAGTAGTGTGCTATAGGGTTTTGGCTGAGTAAACTAAATTAGAAGAACCTAAACTATACATAAAAATAACTATGAGGACCCAAAGTATTAAAACAAGGCTTTAAGGATCTCATTTTCCTAATTCCGTTAGATATAACGGATGTTGCTAACGTTTTTGTTTTTGTGTGCGTGGGGTTGACTTTATTTCTTTTTCTGTATTCATTTTTATTCTACCAAATTAATCTTTATATGTTTATTTAAACTTCTACTGTTTTACGTAGCAAAGTTAAATAGGATTATTATTTTAGCTAGCTAGTCTTTCTTAAGACGAGACTCGAGAGGTATGTGTTTTAATATAAAAATGGGTAAATATCGTCCCCACATGGACATATAGGAAAAACCTTTTACTTTTGCTTATCCATTTTATTTTTGTCTTATGCATCCCACATGAGCATATTTAACCCGTATTAAACTTAAGACGGATATACCTTCTTAATTGAGAACTTACTAATTTGCATTATTCATAATGAATGAAAAAAATTCTTGGTTTTTCTAAATTCTTAACGAAAATAGTTCTCAAACTTCTTATATATAGAGTTGTCAATAATCGGAGTCGGCTAGTACAACTGTCAAAATCAACTCGGTCAAAATTTGGCTCAAAATCGGTTAAAATTGATTTTGAGGCAAGCTTGAGCAAATTCAACTATGTTCATCCGAAAATCTTGTTTAGCCTCGTTTTTGCCCTTGAGCAAATCTAATTTTAGCATTATTTATGACTATATTTTAATTGTATTTGTTAAATATTTATATTTTCATCTCTCTTAAAATATGATAAATAATAAAGGAAAGAAAATAATGATTTAATCGAGTTTCAGTTGAGCTTCAGTCGATTTCGAGTTTTAACTTTTTAGTCTCAGAGAGTTACGAGTCGATCCCAAGCTCGAACTCAAATTACCAAGCCAATTTCAAGTTGTCTCGAGCTTAAATCAACTCAGTTACTCCCTTCGTCCCAGTCATTTATTTGTCTTTGATTAAAATACCCCCAGAAAGAATATAAAAGGAAAACAAATGAACGAGACAGATGAAGTACATTTCTACTTTTAATAAGGGAGGAACTCACATTTAATGAATAGTTTTACATAGATTATATTGTAAAATATCAAAAACATAAATACTATTGTACATACTTTGTTATCATTAATTAGAAAATATATATTCTCTAGTAGTTATTTGTTTACATTATTTCAACATTCCTTTTCTTCCACAACTCTTTATCAAAAGCTACATATTATATCACTCATTTATTGGTGAATAAACCATAAGTCTTAAGACGGAGTATTCGTCTTAAACTTAAAACGGTTTTAACTATTACCATTTAATGCTGATAAAGACAAAACGTTTAGTATTGCTTGGGCAACTTGTCATGTGATTTTAGTATTTTTTTCGCTATGTCTTAAGGTTTAGGACAGATAACTCCGTCTTAATTGAGAATTTGTGTAAACTTAAAGGGTGAAAGTGGATATTTTGATATCTACCTAGCTATATACGTAGTATATTTCTAATAGTGAAGTCAACGTCTCAAAATCTCAATTTTTTACTTTTATGACGAAAATGCCCTTGATTTATTTAATTTTCAGTTTATTTATAATTAATCTATCATACTTGCCCTCGTTTCAACCGCCAACAACCACCGCCTCCACCTCCAACCACCATAATCACTCACTTTCTTCCCACCACCATATTCGTTGGAGTCCGCCGCCGCCCAACTCAACACACAAACAACAACAATAACACCTCTTTCTCCTCCTTTTTCTTCTTCCCCTTATTTTCTATTCTTCTTATTCTTCTTGTGTTCTCCACTTTTCTCCTCCTTATTCATTGATTTCTATTTTTTTTTTATTAATTCGGTTAATAAGATGATTATTTTGTTATTAAGGCATCATTGAAAGGTTTAGTTTGTGACTGATTTGTATTAATTTACTTATAATGAAGATAGTAGTGATAGTAACGGGTTTAGTTTGTGTTAAGTATAATGAAATAAAATGATTTGGGTATTTAAGGGATTCATGGAAAAGTGGGGATAGTAATGGTGGAAATGGGGTTGGGTGTTTAAGGATGATGAAATACAAGGGTTGGGTGTATAAGGGATGGTGCGGCGGAATCTGACGGTGAGTTCGTGGTGAGGAGAGGGTGGTGATTGCGGTGGCCGAAAGTTATTGTTGGTGGTTGAAGAGGGGGATAATTGTGATTGGAATGATGTAATATGAGAGTTCAAAAATTTAGGGGCATTTTTGTCATAAAAGTTCAAAATTAGTTGTTTGGAAGCAATTTCAAAACTTTGGCAATTTTCTGGGTGTAATTTTTAATTTTTTTTTTTAAAAGGGAATAAGTTTGAAAAAGAGTATTATAAAAGGGAGTAATTATTAATTTACTCTTGAAATTAATAAACAAACACTTCATGTACGATTTATAACTTACAGTTTCCCCTCCATTTTAAACTACTTATTCATACATTTCGTATACGACTTACAATGTACACTGGCCCTTCCATTTAAGATTTTAAACTACTCATTCATACAATAATAACCGTAAATCCGTAATTATATTTACGAGTAGCAAATAAAACAAAACATTACAATAACAATTAACAACCAAGTTAACAAGAGTTAATCCCAAAGGTGAAAGCATGATCGAAAGCGTCAACAACCCCATCAAAACTACTAAACTTAGAACTAACCACATCGACCCTCACCCCAAAGCTCTCGGCGCCAGCCGCGGTAACCGGACCATGAGCCGCAACAACAAGTCCATCCCATCTCATCCTAAACTCCTCCCAACCCAACCCAAACTCCCTCAAACTCTTCAACAACCCCTCCACCTCAGCAGTACTCGTAAACACAAGCCCATCAACCCGACCCATCTCCAAAACCGGCCCAACACACCGATCCCCAGCCCACTGAGTCTCATACGCATGGACCCGAACCGCAACCCACCCAGCAGCCCGTAACTCATCCAAGAAATCCGGCACAACACTAGGCTCCTGGAGACCGGACACGAGTGGGATCGGGCAGAGAATCTTCCGGCCGAAACCGGGTCCAAGGGAGCGAACAATCCCGGTCGGGGTGGACCGGGGAGGGACGACGATGGTGACCTGGGTCGGGTCGGAGGAGAGGTGGGAGATGAAGTGAGGGGTGAGGAGGTGGGCGTCGTTTCCGAGGGCGGCGGGGATGAGTGGGGAGGAGGAGGAGGAAGGTGGGGAAGAAGGGAGGGCGGAGGAGAAGGAGGTGATGCCGGTGCGAGAGGTGAAAGCGATGGCGGAGTAGTCGGAGAGATGGTGGGTGAGGTGGTGGTGAAGGGAGGTGTGGGTGGTTGGGGTAGGGGAGACGGTGATTGTGGGACAGGAGAGCGGGTTCCAGTTGCGGTTGAGGATTAAGGGTGTAAGTCGGGTGGCGTAGTTTTCGGGGGTTGTGAAGGCGATTGTTCGGGTTGGGAATGGGTTTGGGTTTGGGGGCGGTGCTGTCAGGTTGGCGGTAATGACTGCTGTTGTTTGGGAAGATAGCTTCAGTTTCATGTTTATTTTTTGGTTCTGGGTTGTTTGTCAGCACATTCAAAGGTTTGTTATAAAGGAAATGGCATTGTGTGGTTCACCTCTGTAGTCATGGATTATTTTGATTAAGTCCGAAACATGGGGATGTTATTGTTGATGTGGAATGATGTCCACGACGTTTGACATGGTGGTGGTAACTGGTAAGGTAATGAGGTGGCAGGTGTCTAGCTTAACCTCTGGCAAGAGCAAGACCATAACACCGTGAGAAGACTATAACCTTAGTTTACACGTCAATGATCGGTTCTCCCCTTCTTTGCTTTTGGTGTGTGGTACCATGTGAAAAGAAGAAATGCTAGGGTGTTCTAATAGACTAATATCTTGTTACCCCTCCTCTTGCTCTTAAAATGGTCAGCACTTTCGTAGCCTCGTTTCCACTAGTATTGGTTCGACAAAAGTGAATATGGATGCTTCTTTGGTCTCGCATGGGTCTATCTTTTATTTGCAGAAACCATGGAGGGTTTTGGCTTCATGATGGATAGTCCAAAATGCTACTACTCCGTATGTCATAACCTGCTAAAGTTTTAGCTATTCAGCTTGCTCTTCTCAAGGCTACTCAAAATAAGTGGTTCAGCCGCTTATTTCTTTGGGTTGTGCTAAGGTGGTCTCTCTCATAAGCTGAGGCAATGACTATCCCAACCTACTTACTAACCTCTTTAAGTGATTGCAAGGTATTGTAGTCGTTGTCTCCTGTCAATGTTGGTCCGAGGGAAGGCCCGCAAAATAACATAGCTGTAACTTGCAAAAGAAGCCGGAATGAGTACATTGAGAATCGGAGAGGTGGAGGATTTATGTTATCCGTCTCATTGGATTGAACCGGTTATTGTATGGACCTATCACTGTTTTTGTTTTGTTCATCCCACCTGTATCTCCACGTGGCTATCCAGTTCGCTTTGTATTTGGTTTTCATTTTCTTGGTCTGCTTTTCAATTTTGCTGTATACTGTATGTTGCTGTACACTACTACACTGGTTTATTTGCCCCTGTTTAATATAGGCAAAAAAAATCCACCCTCAAATACATTAAACAGATTAGTGAGTACATAAAACTATCCTTTAGAAACACAATTCAAACAATTTACAGGTTAAGTTAGTTCGCACAAAACCTAAATCTTACAAGACAATAATCTCCGATAATAATGTTCGGACATTATTGATGAGCTAGTTTCCACGATTCGGTGAATAATGTGCAGATATAAATACGGGCACCTTGGAGCACGGGAAGAGTAGTCCCCTAGACAGCTTGATAGTAGTATAAGAGATGCACACCAACCTTAGAATTTCGAAGTTCTCATTAAAATAGCCCTCTTGCAGCAGGACCTAAAGGTAGATCAATCGGGCATCAGGGAGTCAATTTCAAGCCCTAAATACATAGTAATAGGTTAATATCAGATATCAGCACAAGAAAATGTCCGCTACTTGGCTGTTTAAGTCGTCCAGTGCTGATATTCATGGACTCCGACCAGTCACCCATCATCCAAAACTGCCCACATAGCTTCCGATTTCCGAAAGAACAAGAAAAAGAAAAAAATAATAATTATTCCAAATGTTTGGAATCTATGTTCCCGGAAGGGAACATGTAGAAAAAAAAACTGGATATAGACATTTACCACTTGCCTAGTAGTTGCCTGAGTAGTAAAAGGGTTGACGAATTGAAAAGTTCACTCTTGTGGTACTAAAAAGTGAATACAGTGAACGAGATCTTTACTACCTCATTTAAGGAGCTGACAAAAACTCGACCTGGGGCCTCCACAACCTGCCTCAAAACCTTCAAAATAAGTTGACCTCAACCGACATGACTCGGACCCCGAGTCCAACCCATAGCAAAGACATGTGTACAACCCAATTGTCTCACACGAACCCAAACCGAGGCTGGCCTAAAATGACTAGTACCATGATAATGACTAGACCCGGTTGATACCCCGATAATATATTAGCTTAATTAAGATCCTAATGAACCACACAAACATCAGTGAAATGCTTATGACGACGAGGAAGGATAGCCTTCCACTATATATGTGCATACCTGAACAACCCTGCAGCTGAATGGAGAATGCTGCAGTGCGAACAGAAGTCTTGGTTTGCGACTGGTCTGCTCCACAAAAGTCAAGCTGGCAAAAGTATCTACGAGTAAAGTCAATGTGAATCATATGATTATTCCCTGATTGTAGTTCATCATCTCTCTGTCGTTGCTGCTTTACTTATATCTCTCTTTGTAGTTTCTCGTTTACTCCTATCATCCTTTGTAATTGGTGTCTTACTCATTTCTAGCTTTGTAGTTCCCAGTTTACTCGTGTCTCTCTTTGTAGATGTTTGTTTTTTCACATCTGCAGTTCCAGCAGCAAATTTTGTTGTTTCTGAAGAACCAAATGCTCCCAACGCTTCAAGGAAAAACCTCTTATTTGGGACAATACCATCTTTGTCCATATGCCTTGACAACTCCTGCAAAAGCTCCTTCATATTTGCCTTAGTGTAAGCTTTGTAAAGAAGCTTATATGTTGAAGAATCGGGCCGAACACCAAAATCCCGAGCACTTTCCAATAACGCGTGTGCTTCCATGGGTATGCCATTCATGCAATAAACTTCCAACATAGCATTTAGAGTCGAAACCTTTATCTCCTTCTTAGATGCTATCAATCCATCAAATGTGTCCCTTGCCCTCGAAGTATAATCACAAAATCCATACATCATGATAACACTCTCGTATGTAATAAAGTTGGGGGCACATCCCATACTCTTCATCTTCTCAAAAACTTCCTCGGCATTCTCCCTACGACGTGCCTTGCCATAGTTAACAATCATTGAATTAAATGTCGGAAGTGTTGGCTTCTCTTTTGACTTTAACAAGCTCTTGAAAACTTGCTCCATCTTCGCGAATTCCTGTCTCTTTCCATACGCATCAATAAGAAGGTTAAAAGTGATTATAGTGGGCTTACACTGATTAATTTTCATAACAGCCAACATGTCTTCCATTTCTCTAATCATCCCATTTTTCCCATAAGCATCCATCACACCATTAAATGTATAAATATCAGGTGAAATTATGCTTTCGTCAAGATCCTTAAACAGTGTGTTAACTTGAGTAACATTCTTGGCCTGAGCAAAAGCTCTCAGGAGAATGTTGTACGTCACAACATTTGGCTTACACCGTTCGGTACCCTTCATCTTATCAAAATATCCAAGAGCTTTGTCCAAACCCTTTGATTTGTCATAAGAATGAAGATGGGCTGTTATGAGTGCATTATATACTGAAGAGTCAGGCCGGCACCCACTATTCCTCATCTCCGAGAAGAGCCACATTGCCATTCGAGTCTGACCTTTCTTACCCATGACTGATATCAATTTTGAATATATGCCATTATCTGCAAGATACCACCTTTGTTTCTGCATCCATCTAAAGACCTGAATAAAGCAAAAAGGTGTTATTACCATGTTCACTGACGAATGCACGGCAACGGAAGCTCTATATCAAACTTAAGTACTGTCACAACTCACAAGACATAAAGAGCCATTGATACTCGATGGCTAGGGTCAAAACAAGTCGGCATCAAGCTTCCCTTCGGATTACTAAAACCTTCCCTTTTGTCTCACTCACTATAATCTAGAACGCATCCCATAATGGATTTCAAAATACCAAGAGTGGCCTATTTTAATCTGAATTTTATACAATAAACTGAATAATAGCTAAAGACTGAAGCATTAGTGATATGTAGAGCAGTAAAGCTCAATCCCAGAGTTCAAATCAGAGGCGTTAGCAGAGCGCAACCCTCGATTCCAAACAAACCAACTAAAATCACCTCCTGCTGCCACATCTCCCATCACAGGCATTCGTTCAGCAGTGTGTTTTGCACTGTAAAGCCTAAAGTTGCCCAAAGTGAGGGAACCATCCTCGGGTTTATAGATTTTAGTTCCAAGATGCCAATGTTTTCGATTATAACAGAATAATCACCCCAATGCCACCAAGAGCCTCTTCTCCAACTAACACAACATTTCTGATGTAAAAACAAAGTCTCTCTCTTCCCAAATCAACCCTTAACTGAAAATGAGGCGACTATCTAAAGGTTTCAAGAGTCAAAAACATGCTAAACATAATTGTCCAGTTCATCAACAAGCTTAAAGTTCCATTCTTTAAAGGCTTACAAGCCATAGCATCCAACCTATACACATAAACCATCAATATTCATAACATTGAACATTAAAGAGCATAAAAACAATATTCAAGCAGATATCGGCTAGCTCAGCTCTTAAAGTCACGAGGGGTGATACTCATGAGCATGGTTCCCTTTACGCCAACAAAACAATATTTCAAGAAACTCAAACTCTCATTTGTGACGAACGATATCCAGCTTGCGACGGGTCAAATAAAAACTACATGGTAGATAAACATAAAGCATTTGTGACTCCCTAGCCACTCTAATTTTTGTCTTTTATCTACCACGTGAGTGATACTTGACCCGTCACAAGCTTGACTTAATGACAAATAAATTCAAAGACTCGAACTGACGAACTTTCTAATCCTCAGCAAATAAAAAACACAATCAACAACAACAATAATTAGAAAAAACCAAATCCAATAAAACACAAAATCACATAAATCTAAAGAGAAACAAACCTCAAGACACTGAAGCCACTTATCTGATTTACCAAGTTCTTCAAACAACAGAAAACAATGTTCAACCCTCATGGACCTAACATACTTGTTAAGTGTGGTAACAAGAGGCTCTTTATCACTGATATTCCTCAATATATTGCGAACTAAATCCCTTGCATCAGAATTATCACCTTTTTGGGTAGTTTTTTTGTTGGATTTTGATGCAATACAAGTGATTTTGAAAGTGGGTTTGTGTTGTTTAATCAAGGGTTTCTTAGAAAGAAATGGGAAGGATGTAATTTGGGAATGTTGGGAAGAAGAAAAGTGAAAGTGGGTAAAGTAAGTTGGGAATGTTGGGTGTTGTATTGATATACTTGGTGCCATTTTTGAAGTAGTTGTTGAGGTTGTCAAGTGTGAGAGAAGTGGAGGAATAGAGAGGATGGAGAAATGGAGGGAAGAGAGGTTATCAATTTGGGAAGATAGTGTTCTACGGCTCGAACACCTCAATGGTACGCAGACCCGTCAAAAGATGACCCGACCCAAAAAACTGACCGAAAGCTGCCTAAATGGCTAAAATTATCTCTCTTTTCAACCCAAATTCCAAAACGAGCCGACCCGATAATAACTCCCACATTTAGGATCGAGACTCGCTAAACCCGTGACCCGGCCCGAAAATAGGTAAACATTTTAAAAATTTGTTTTTAAAGCAAATATTACTAGTATAAAATAAAAAATAATCTACACTTTATAAGTTTGAAATAAAATATGATAATGCGAGGTATTTGTTTTAAACACAGTTTTACCTCATAATTATACTTCCTCCAATCCAATCCAATCCAATCGAAACTACCCATTTGCTTTTGGGTGGTCTTCAATACTTTGTTTATCGTTGCAATATTAATTATGTTAACTTACTTATTTCATGTATTAAACTACATAACTAGAAAAAGATAAAAATAAATATATATGTATAATTAAAATTAAAGATAGACGGGTCGGGTCACTTTTTATTTGTGGCACGCACCATACGACCGTCTCACACAATAAGTGATAATTGAATTGTAATTGAATTATAAAACAAGAGAGCAACAAATATTATAGGAGTATTTAGATTAATTGTAATAAGGTGGTCTGAGACACGATTGAGCCATTTCTACAAAGAAAGTCTATACAAGTTATGGAGAGTATTCTTATGAACATTAGAGCAGCAAGACAGCAACACAGTCTATGATTGACGAGGAAGGAACTCAAGGAGAATTCAGTTGAGAGAGTTCACTAGTACGGGTGTGATGGCGTGACAGACAGCTGTGTCGAGGTTAAAGACGGTGTGTTTAGCTGGGAGATGGTGGAGATTACATTGCTTTTGTCTATCTTATTCAGTTCTGTATTAGCAACAACATCATCCTGGTGCCGTGCTTCAATTGTGAGTTCCTGATATTTTGGCTCTATTGGTTATGAAGTACGATATTCAACTTCGAGATATAATTCAAATCTTGCATAACACATTTTTCCTATAAACTTCAAAATTGACTTTAATAGTTCTGAACTGATCGGGAGGAAATCGACACTGTAACAAGGTGTTGTGTACGGAGCAACATTGGCCCTATCTTAATGACCAGTACTCAGAAGATTTCCTCAAGCTTTCTGTGTTTCCTGTTTCCCAAATGACATGCTTCTGTTTTTCGTGTAGAGTCTTGAACGTTGCCAATTGAAGATGTAGTGGCTACTAAACCAAGAAACTTGATTCTGCAGGTGCGCCCTCTTCCTCTTTCTAGCACTTTTGTAGGATTTTTGAATATACTCCGTGTTACTCAAACTTGCTTACAGAGTTACAGGTGTGTGGGCGAGCCTGTGCCCGCTAGCTTTTTAAGATCATGTACATTTTAGTTACATATATTAGCAATTAGCCATGCTTGATCAGTAATTAAGTAATGGTTATTTAAACCTTAAGTCAAAGGTTCAAGTCTCGTCCCACTCAAAAATTCTTGCCTGAATACGCCATTGCGCTGACACGGCTATTATTGTGAAAACATTCTTCTGTTGCCTAAAAGAAGTGTCTGAGTTTGGCTTCATGTCGAGATGGAAGGAGTATTTTGTTGACAGTTAGCACCCAATCCAACACACAACCAGATTGAGTCATTGAAGGGTCGAAGTAACATTGATTCAACTTGGAAATAACTAACTTGATGTTAACATATCCAAATCTTGCATTGTAGTGGTTAATAATGGAGATAACTAGAGTGTAGGGCAGAGACAACCTCTCGGCCTAGGCCGAGTCATGTTGAAAAGAAGCAGACTATTGTTCATGGACGAGGCGACTGCTCCTGTACAAAGATTGTCAGACAGATGCCGTGGTTCAAAAGATCATCAGAGAAAATTTTGCTGCCTGTACAATCATCAGCATTGCTCACAGGTTGTAAACATCGCTCAAGTGTTTTCATTAAGTAGTGTCATACCTAAGTATGTTTACAAATGTGAAAATGATGAACAGGGAAAGGGGAAACCAAAAGAATATGATTCTCCATCTCGGTTGCTTGAGAGGCCATCGCTCTTTGGGGCACTGGTGCACGAGTATGCTAATCGGTCGTCAGGGACTTAATCCTGAATCCTGTAGCTACCATCAGCCATGTTTGTCGAATTATTCAGGAATTAAAACTGTCTTTCTAAATAATATCTCGCATTTACTGTGATAGTTAAGTTGACTGCAAGGATAACACACAATGGTCTGAACTTCCGAAAAATGAAGATAATTTTAGGGAATTCAGAAACGATTTTGTGGTCGGAATTGTAACAAAATTATACAGCTGATGCTACATATTACAAGCTTCTAGTAATATTTTAGTCACATTTCATTAAAAAAACTGCCTCAAATACAAAACCAAATTGAGCAAGACAAGACAAATGACAACAATTTGTTGGAATTTTTATTCACTCAATAGCAAAATAAGATATACTCAGTACAACATTGTTCAATACTCCGTATGTTTCAATCAAAAACACTACATTACGACATTACGTTACCATATGTAAGAATTCAGATCTACAAAACCAAATTCATGGCTTCTGTTACAAAAGAATGTAAGCAATAAAATAAGGGAAATAATATCTCATGATAGGTGATGTAGCAATGTTGATTTGTAGAGAAGAGAGAACAAGATCCTGTTATTAGATTTATCCCAACGAATCCCGATTTCATCTCCCGGAACAAGCCCTCTTCTACTCACAAAATCCCTCTTCCAGTTGTTCATCAGTCCGTAAACTTTCGAGGATGCCCACTTCTTCAATGTCAGCTTCAACTCAACTCCCATATCAACGTCAAACACATTCACCCGCAGACCATCTAGCGTGTCGATTAGAAGTCGACTAGACTCGTCGAGATGAGGAATTATGTGAGCCTGCATGAGTGGTTTTCTGATGAGAAGCCTATGTAGCGCGTTGCAGTCGCTTGCAGTCAGTACTTTCCTCACAGTCCAGTATTCCAACTCCGCCTCAGGACGGTACATCCTTAGTGGGACCGCTTCAATTAAATCCCCGTAACATTCACTGCTTTCGCCGCCAGAGTTACTAGGGCCAAAATCAACCACAATTGTTGCTTTCTTTGGTTGAATTACGAAACCGCCACGTTTTTCCTCAGCAAAGAAATCAAAGAAAGGAGCGTTGTTTAGTTGAACATTAAAGAATTGAACGAGAATACCAGCACCAAGATCATTCAGAGACGGTTTTGATTTCATAGTGAGACTTGTTCTCTGCTTCTTGAAATTAGGGTTTTCAACCCATTGAAACGGAGAAGTATCGGCTTCTTTTCTCTTACTCATTATTGAAATTAATAGAGAAATTAAGCAGAGAATGGAAAAGAAATCAAAGGAAATTTAGGGTTAGAAAAACAGAGAGAAGAAAGAGAGTAATTAGGATTATGAATTATGATAATGAAAGAGTTGGAAGGTAGGAGATGATGATTATATAATAAGAGTATGAGAATGAATATGGAAAGATGAGAAGAAAGAAAGGGATTGAAATAAGGAAAGATTAGGGTTTGGAGTTCTGAATTATGGAAACTTTTGAAATATGGCGGTGTGTTCTGAGTTCGTCTAACGGTAAACTTCTCCTGCTTCACCTTGCGCGCTGGTTTTAGCTCCAATAGTTAACGCGTCTCTGTTTTGTGTTTGGTAATATTTTTTTGGGGTTTTGTACATGATAATCCTGTATTTTTTCGGATTCCACATGTTAACCTTACATTTTTAAACCATACACGTGGTAACCCTATACTCTATTATTACTTATTAGCATGACCCCGAACTTGGTTTTTTCGTTAAGTATCTAACGGAAAGTGACGTGACTAATTTAATTATGAGTTTTCTCTACATGGTAACCCTGTGTTTTTAAAAAAATTGCACGATAACGCTATTTTTGTACAAAACACGCACGCTTAGAAATTTACTCATTTAATTAATTATTTTTCTCATATTTTCCCTTAATTACACTAAAAATGTCAAATCTCACCTATTTAATGACTAAAACACGTTACATCTCCTTCTCTTTGCTCTTATGGAGGTTTTTAATCGGTATCTAAAGATCTTGTTAAGGCTTTTCCAATATCAAAGGAATATATTTCACAACTCGTTTATATATATAAAGGATATTGGAGATACATGTTTGATAGATTTCTTTTTTCTTAGACTCACTTTCTATATCTCCTTTTGTCTACTCGACAAAGTGAATACCTTAGTCTCCGTCCTTGGAACTCGTTTATTCGTTGGATGGGCAAACTTTGACCGAATGAATAGGCCTCCGATACAAAAAGACACCTGATTTATCGTTAGGCGTTGGAAACAAGCATAATATATATTGAAATTAATAACATCAAGGAGATTGAAGTGAAAACAATTCATTAACATGCCCAAGAGCACAAGCACAAGTGTATCAATAGTTAATTGAATGAGTATTTTTTTAAGCATGCTTGATTTTCACAAAATAGGGTTATCGTGTAAATTTTTTTTGAAACATAAGGTTACCATGTAGAAAAACTCGAAATTAAATCTGCCACGTCATTTTCCGTTAGATATTTAACGGAAAAATCAAGTTCAGGGTCATGCTTATAAGTATTAATAGAGTAGAGGGTTACCACGTGTGTGTAGGGATGACAATGGATAGGATCTGGATAGGGTCCTATAAGATCCAGATCCATATCCATATTGTATATGTTGGATCCATATCCGCCCCATATCCGCAGGGTCCAAAATTTTCAGAACCATATCCAGATCCGTGGATCAGGGTAGGATCTGGGTCCCAAATGGATCTGATCGTTTTCAAAATATTTTATTAAATTATTCATCTTTTAAATGTAATTTTTCTATTAAAATTACATAAAATGTATTAGAATGTTTAATAAGATTATAAGTATACATTATATCGACATTTAACATAATAAAGTAACTAATTACCGCGTAAGTTATTATTTGGATGAGGAAAAAGTTAATTTACAAATATTTAAATTGTATTATAAATTAAGAATGACCTGTGAAATAAGTAAAATGACATATGAGAGTTGATTAAATTAGAAAATATCAGCATTATAAACTTTAATTATTCTTATATAATTAAAATAAATTAAAAAAATAAAAGATATGGATCCGTGGGTAGGGTCTGGATCTTAACAACAAGATCCATATCCAGATCCGCCTAAATTTTTTACGATCCATATCCGACCCATATCCACTGGATCCATATAAATGAGATCCATATCCGCTCCACCAGGGTCCGGATCCGCGGATCTGGATAGGGTCCTGGATCTATTGCCATCTCTACGTGTGTGCTTTGAAAACGTAAGGTTACCATGTGGAATCGGGAAAAATACAGGTTTACCACATAGAAAAACCCTATTTTTTTTTAAAACAGCCGACTAGTTCATTAATAAAGCGTTAATTTGGAAGGATTATTTTATTTTGGAAGTAGTTAACTCATGTATTCATGTAAGACAATTTTCATTAATATTTTTTATATAAAACATACTCCTATCGTTCCGGTCAATTGTTGTCCTTTCATTTTGACACAAAGACCAAGGAAAGAGTGGGAAACCATTTGTGGTTATAGTTAGTGAATGACAAGTGGACTAGAGTCTCATTGGGAGATCATATTACTCATACAAAACCTTCTTAATATAGAAATGACAACAATTAACCGAGACACCCTAAAAAGGAATAGGACAACAATTGACCGGGACGAGGGGAGTAAATTTTTATAAGGAAATTATTATCACTCTATTAGTCTAAAATGAAAAAAATAGTTGCTCAGAATTTCAGTCCTCTCGAGGTATTAGTCAGTTGTGGCTAGAGGCCGGTGGCAATCGGTTCAATCGGACCGGGTTTGTGTCGGGTCATATTACGTTATGGTCACAGGTGACAATCAACCTATCATTTTTGATCAAGTCAATCTTGGGTCGAGTCGGGTTTAGATCGGGTGATTATCGAGTCGAATTACTTTATCGCATTACTTCAATTTTTGACATTAAGTTTAATTTTTATTTGGTTTAGTTAATTACTTCATTATCAAGCTAAACACCACACCGCTTTCATTTCGATCCTTATTAAGTAAGCTTGATAATTGTCGGGTCAATATCGGATCGCATTCGGGTTCGGGTGCCGTCACTGATCATTGGCTCTTGCAGGGTTACGGGTCGTCACTAGGTTAGGTCAGATCGGTTTTGGTTTGCAATATTGTCGAGTTGGGCCATGCTTCCTAGCTCTACTTGTGGCCCAGTAATCATCGTTGTAGATCCAACAAATAACAGATCAGATTGATGCGTGTCTTTCATATGCGTTTATTCTCTCATTTGACACGCATTTCTATGCTTATAACGTAGCTTTTAGCTATTATTATTCCTCTATTTGCTACTTTGGGTTGTGTTGTAGTTTTATAGGTTATTACCCAAGAAGGAGCAAATGCAAACCAAATCCTATCAAGAAAGTAAGTTTGAAGGAATTTCAAGAGCCTTATGTCACTAGTGTCAACTTTGAAGAGCCATATCTCAAGATCTACAATTGATAATCCAGTGATTCCAATTGGAGATGAAAGCTTATGCTCTTAGCTTTCCAACGCCACCAAAAATGCATGATTTGACCAAGTAACGAAGAAACGGCGGCCTCTTGAAGTTTGGTGCGCAGTGCAGGAAATTCGCCAGACTTTTAGTCGATCGACTAAAATCATCACGACATCCTTTTTAGTCGATCGACTAGACCATTTGGTCGATCGACTAATTCTAGTAATCAGACGGTTATTTTGTGGCTCTGGCCCATTAGTTAATTACTCTAGCTTATGGATTTAATATTTAAGCCTTATAAGACAGAATAATTAGGTTATATCTTTTTACACTGTTAGACATTCTACTTTTCTTTAGCAACTTGAGATCTAAGACTTTGAATCGATCTTTCTCCCTTCTTCTTGGTATTGAATCCTCTTTTATATCAATTCCTTTCTCTTATTCTCGTTCTTTAATTTCTTTGTCTATTAATCGTTGTCTTTAGCCATGTTTAATTCAATTCTTATTGTTGTAGTTAATTTCATTAGATACAACATGAGTAGCTAATTCTTCTATGCTAGGATTCAGGGGAATTGCGGTTATGCGATGATATATTGTTAGATTATTAGTTAATTCATAACTATTGCTTTGTATTGTTAATCGTTGCATTAATTGTTAGTAAATTGGTTAAATGCATGTGACCGATCTATTACTTTGTTAAACCTCGACCTAGATCGTAAGATATGGAAAAGGTAGAGACTTGCAGCGAACAATAGAATGCCCTAATTAGAGCGAAAGCTAAATTAGTAATTCTAGGGTGAATAGTAGACCGGAAGGAACTATCCATTACCCTTCAAACCGTGTTTATGTTAACCTTTTGATTCTTTCATTAACCGTCGTTGACCGTGGTAACCCGGTATCCTAGCTATTTCTCTTATCATATTTCAATAAACTTTCTTCCTTTATTTCTCTTTTCTTCACTACTTTTAGTTTAGAAAACAAACAATCAAAACCCCCATTGGTTACTTAGACAGACTATGAATTAACAAATAGAATTTCTTTAGTCTCCCTGTGGATACGATCCCGACTTCCTTTACTGCATTAGTTTAGGCCTGTTGGTTATCTTTGATTAGGTGTGCGATTTAGCCTGTCACAGATCAACCGAGTCGGATTTGGGATGGACCCTTACAGGTCCATTCATTTCACACATGTAATATTCGGGTTAGGTTGAGTACGTTTTTTTTTTAAGATGAGACTTTTACTTATTTCATTCAATCCTATTTGTATCCGAAGGACAAACCTCACCTAGTGAAAAAAGAGAAATAATTATAATATTATTCTACCAGCAATTAGCTAATAGTAACTATTCTATATTATTATCCCATACAAAATAAGATGTGGAATGATCAAATGAGCACGCTTTATCTGTACAACTTGTCTTATTGAAGACGGACACTATTCGTCACAAGTTGAAGACGGGTATTGTCCCTCCTATAATATGCAGGTGAGAGAGTAAATGAGGATTCATTTATTTTTCAATTGTCCTTCTCACTTATATATTATGAAAGGGGCATTATCGATTTTCAACTTGTAATCTATAGTGCCTATTTTCAATTAGAATTTATTTTATTTGTGAAGTAGAATAGGGGTAATCATGAACCTGTATTGCTTCAAATCCTGCAAAACTCATAATAGGTATTTCATACTTTATACAAAGAAATTAAAGTTAAGTTCGGTAATTGTTTGAGTCAACCCTCACGCTGTCGTACGCATTACTATAAGTCGATAACCTCATGAAACACATTAAGTGGGGATTTATATGCAATCAAGTACAGCACTTGAAATGTTGGTTCAACCAATTATTATTCCAACATTATGATTGTAAATTTATCTGTAATGATTCCCTAACAAGTGCACCATAACCCGTATTATATATGGGAAAAATGGTTGTGTACTCTTGGAGAATCGTATTCCTTATACTTAAGACTTTATAATATTTCTTTTTGATCTTTCTTCTTTAGGTATAAGAAAAACGGTACTATTTCACACGTATTTATCTGTAATGATTTTTTCTATATATGGTCATGCTGAACTTCCATGAAAACAACCACCCTATTATCAAAGGCCATGAAGCCAACATATTATTTCACACTGCTCCTTTCTCTCCTCTTCATCAACTCAATCACAGCCAATGACTTCCCCGTGTCGCCGAACATCACCACCACCACCGTCGACGACTACATACAAAAATGCTGCGAACTCACACTCTATCAAAGCCTCTGCTACTCCTCGCTCGCCAGCCACTACTCAGGCCCACCCGACCTAGGCAACATTACCTGCACGGCTATACAAATCAGCCTCGCAGAAGCCACGACAGTAGCTGACTACGTGGCTTCTGTAAACTGGACCGCAGACCCACAACAAGTTGGGTCTGCAGTCCAGGACTGTACGGGGCTGACCAAGACCTCGGCCAGACAAGTCCGACATTCACTGGACCTGATGGTCGAGGTGGTCAATGCCTATGTCGCAGCTGGTGAGGCCTACAATGAGACTGAGAAGGCGAAGGCGAGGTTCGATATAAACAGTGTGCAGACGTGGATGAGCGCCGGGATGACGGACCAGAGTACGTGCATGGAAGGGTTTGAGGATGTTGGAGTTAAGGATGATTACCAAGTGAAGATTCAAGTGTATGAGAAAGTTGGGGTTGTGATTAAGTTGATTAGTAATGCCTTGGCTTTGGTTAATTCTTATGTTGATGTTTTTCGTTAATTTGAATTAATCAAACTATTTTTCTTTATATGTTTTTTTTTAACTTGTGATTCGTGTAAACAAAATAATCGAGGTGTTATTGAGTTTATGGCAAAGGCAAGTTTGAAAAAGACGTAAATGATATTTTGCTCATTGTCATTAATCACTTTTTTTTGGAATCACTATGATATATTAACAACTTTTATTACGATGACAAGTTAGATTACAACCTATGAGAATATTGTCTGGCTAGCAAACTGTATTATGTGTTTCAACTTGAGTATAATTGTTTGATTTGCGCGACTGTAGTGAGGCCGGAGCCAGGGGACTTGGCCGTCGTCAACCCATAATTACGATGATACAAAATTCTCTCATTTAAAAAACATCATCTTTTAAAGTAAAACTAGTTTTATCCCCGTGCAAAATTGCACGGGTTTGATATTAAACTTGTATAGAAAATATTCGATTTAATGCATTAATATTGATATAAAATTTCAATAACTGTTATTTAAAATTTAAACTTCGAACAATACTTCGTATATATCATTTAGAAATAGTTGAAAAAATCTAATAAACTTACAAATTATAGTATATTTTGTATAACATCATTACTTTGCAAAACACAGTATGAAATACGGCAGAGAAAAGTTTGTAATATCCGGGAGTAGAGAACTTGAGTATTGGAAAATAATTATTGACTTATTTCACAAACCAACTGTATTGATTGTTGACTCTTATCAACTATAAAATAAAAAAACATAGTATGAATAATAAATTAATATAACTTGACAACTTGTGCATAGTTTAATTTTTTTTTTTTCAATTTAAGGTATGTATGTTTGATATATTCGTATTATAAAATAATCTGGAAAATGAACAAAATAAGCAATATTGTTACATGTAACATCGGCGAAATCAAAATAACACGACTATTCATTCACATTTACACATTTTAACTTAGCAAACTTTAATTTAGCGACCTGATTTCGGCACGTGTTAGTTGGATGAGTTTGCAATTATACGGGTACAATCTATTTTTTTTTAAGTGGACCGAACTGAGGAATAAACAAAACTCAAACACTTCAAATAATCCATCGCAAATTCTATTTAAGCTGGACATTATCCGTCTTAAACTTAACACGGGTTAAGTACATATCAAATCATCCCATGTGTTCCCTGAAAAATACGAAATTTTTTGTCTTTATTACCACTATATGGTTTTGTTTGACCCGTGTTAAACTTAAGACGAATAGTACCATCTTAAGTAAGACTTGCTGAGAATCCATATGGACCACAATATGACTAATTTATTAGATAAGTTCAAAAGAATTTGTGTATGCATCTTTGATAAATTTATAAGATAAGTTATAATAAATTTATCGAAGATGCAATTTTTTTATGGTTTTATGCTCGTAATTTTTATGTACCGCCATATAACTAATTTTTAGATAAGTTCAAAAGAATCAATATCTAATAAATTTTGTATTTTTCAAAATTAAAGAAAATAAGTTCAAAATAATGTAATATTTGTGGGGTTTAATGTTTTTTCAGTTTAAAAATCATTTTTTCAAATTTTATTTTGGTATGGGATATTCTAGATCCATATTGTACTTCATGGATTAACGGTTAAATAGTTTGTTAATGCATGCATTGAGTAATTAATGTTGATATTTTACAAATTAGAATAATATCACCTAAAATTCTCTAATATTTATTAACTGACTGATTTTTAAATAATCTAACTAAACCGGTGGGTTCTTATGAACTTATTTATTGAATTTTATTTTTTTGCTTTAGTAAACAGTGTAAGATGAAATTATATAATTGAGTAAATTTTTGTTGATTGTAATTTTAAGTTATTAATTTTCAGGATTTTTGACATACGTATTAATGTAATTTATTATTAATGTAAAGTTTTAATTCATAATTTAGGATTATTAAAAAGTTGCATGTTCAAATTATTGTA
Source organism: Heliosperma pusillum (assembly GCA_022085475.1). Lineage (NCBI taxonomy): Eukaryota > Viridiplantae > Streptophyta > Magnoliopsida > Caryophyllales > Caryophyllaceae > Heliosperma > Heliosperma pusillum. The sequence goes on along the minus strand of JAIUZE010045954.1, from coordinate 102,403 downwards.
TTCTTTTAGTGTAAAAAAAGAACTGGTAAATAAAACGCGGAAAAAAGAATAAAGACAAGAAAAGACAAAAAAAAAAGAAAAAATGAAAAAGAAAACTAACATGATGAGGTGGATCAATGTGGTGACTTTAAATGTTCTTGTTTTAATAGAATGAAGATTAAAGCCCGATTGTTTATCAAATAAAGTTTTCACTTTTCACATTTTTACGTAGTTACTTTCTCTTCAAATTTTTCTTTTGGTAGTTAATATATACTCCACATATATGCCGCATCTCCAATTTTACTTGCTTTTAATTTTTTTTTTTTCAAACCTACAAGCTCTAATTTATAAGTGTTAAGGTAGAAATACATGTGACCTGAGTCGATTTATTACAAACGAATTGAAACAAACTTCTTAACTAAATCTTTTACATTTTGAAAAGGATTTATTATTATATATCAATGGTGAACATTTTCAATAAAGAATAACTAAATTAATCGCACGTAAAGCAGCGCCGTAACTAAACAACAAGCTAATTAAGAAACCGAATAAATTAAACATTGATGTTAGCCATCTACGAACTACTTTAATGGTGGTGTGGGCCCTGGTACTGTAGTGAGGGATAACGAAGGGTGGAGTAAGATCAATTATTTGGTTAACAGGAAACTGGCTCGACTTTGTGTTCCCATATTAAAAGTAAAGAGAATTATATACCACATCGACTCGACTTTATTCTATTTTGGAAAAAAAAAACTTCACTCTGTTTCGATTTTGAAGCAATCAATTTTGACCATTCCAAATTTTTTTGATTAATAAATAATAATCCCCTCTCCTCTCCAAATAAAACAACAACAAAAAATCAAACAAACCGAATTTGCACCTTTGGAGGCCCCCAAAACTCCCATACGATAACATCAAAATCCAATTAGCACAAGAAAGAGATGATGAAATGATAAATAATCCCTAAATAATTCCACCTGGTTTAGTAACGGACACGTGTCGGTTGACTTATAGTTAGTCAGCGTTTCTTCCCTTTCCCCACATTTTGGCGAAACAAACTGAAACAAAATAAAAATGAATGTATTTTATTGTTGGGATTAGTTATACTACTACATACGACACCACTATAAATTTTCCCCCAATTTCTTCTCTCTCCTCCTTGTTTGTTTTAAGACTTCATTAATGGCTTCTTCTTTGCCCTAATTTTCCTAATTTATTCCACGCACATCGCACTCTTACGCCTAATTTACCACCCTTATTTAATTCGAAATACTCCGTATCTTTCTGTCCAAGATACTCATCGTATAATTTTACTTCGTAAGTTTCATTATTTCTATCATTCTTTTGTTTTTGATTATTTTGTATTTTACTAGTTAATTATCTCGCGTTATTGTCTAATTGAAATTGATTAGGTTTCATTTAGTGATTAAAGTTTTTTTTTTTTTTTTTTTTTTTTTTATGTATTTTAATTAGTTGTTTTAGCTTAAGTAAGTAGTGATTCATACTTAATTTGCGTGTAATCGATGTTAATTTGATTAATTTGCTATGTTGAGCTTGATTATGTTATAATTTGCGTGGTTAGCTTATGTTATTTTTGGTGTATGGTTGTGGAATTGTAGGTGAGGGTCCTTTGTTTTGTATTCGAATAGCGTAAGTATTAGGGGTGAAGCGATAATTGAATCGTATTTAGGGACGAAACTTGTCGAGAAAGCTGTTGGTGGGGTTTTAGATAATTTAAGAAGCCAGGAGACAAGGCTTTGCTGTTGTTGGGTTGTTGTTGTTTTAGAGACAGCTATCGGTGTGGGGTTTTAGATATTTTAAGACGGTATTTGAAGGGTGTTGACGTATGTAGGATAATCTAGGGAGGTGGAAATTTCCTCCCTTTAAATGGCAGAAGACGGTCTATGGTCTAGTGGATTAACCTCTGGGTTAGCTTTGATTCTCAATGGAGAAGATACCAAGGCCAATTCTCAAAAGAATCGGCTTGTTTCGTATCACGATGAATTTGGTCACCAATCCTTGGAGCGAACCCTTGAATACATTTTCGATCTTCCTTGTAAATCAATAGGACCATTGACTGGGTCACTGGATGTCAATAAAGTGCGCTCTTTGATTAAGCCTTACTTTCCAGAGTTTCCCCCACCTCGGGATCAGGATGGTCTCTGCATTTATGATCAGGGGTGTGGACCTGGTGTTTCTATTGCGGAGTCCAGTGTATGTGGGGATGTAAGGATCGGCCCCGGTTTGCTAGTGGAAAGTTTGGCCATTTTTAGCAGTGCCAGAGCAAACACATGTGTATGGAAAGGGAAATGGATGTATGAAGTGATGTTGGAAACTGCAGGAATACAACAACTTGGATGGGCTACAATTACTTGTCCTTTCGATGATCGTAAGGGTGTGGGTGATGCTGAGGATTCTTATGCATTTGATGGTAAGAGAGTGAAGAAATGGAACGAGGAAGACGAGGGCTATGGGCAGCCATGGGTTGTTGGTGATGTCATCGGCTGCTGTATTGACTTGGATGAAGACAGCATACTGTTTTATAGAAATGGTGTATCACTTGGGGTGGCGTTTGTCGGGATTAGGAAGATGAATCCTGGATTGGGTTACTTTCCTGCGGTTTCACTTTCTCAGGGTGAAAGATGTGATTTGAATTTTGGTGCTCGGCCTTTCAAGCACCCGATTGAAGGATTCCTCCCCCTTCAAAACCCTCCTCTTGCAGTGTCTCGCTTCTTCCAGTTGCTCCAGTGCTTGTCAAGGTTGTTGGAAATAGAGCGCACGGAAAGAGCTGGTTTTACTTCTGTTGAGCAGTTGAGAAGGCTGCAGAGGTTTGTTCCATTGGAGAATGTGTTTCAACCTGTTGCTAATGCAATATGTGAAGAGCTCTTTTCTCTCCTTGAACAAGATGAGAAAGCTACAGAATATGTCTCATGGGGACCATTCTTGTCATTTCTTATGGAAAAATATGGGCGGCATGCTCCACATGATTGTAGGAGTTTGGACAAAGTACTTGATGTTGTTTTAAAATATAGAAGCTCCAGCCCGATGTTTCAGCATGTTATTGGTGCTCTTTCTTTTGGTTGCAAAACTTCGTCACTAGTTCTGACTGACTGTCCGTATTCAGGGTCATACCCATATCTTGCATTGATGTGCCATTTATTGAGAAGAGAGGAGCTGATGGTACTTTGGTGGAGGTTGTCTGAGTTTGACTTCTTGCTTGAAGGTTTTCTGTCATGGAAAAGCCCTAACAAGCATGATCTGCAGTCTATGATGCCTTCTGTTTGGTGGCCGAATTCATGTGAAGATCTTTCTCTTGAAAGTAGTATGATGCTCACCACTACAGTGTTATCTGATGCAGTTAACAAGGTGAATCTCCTCACCCCTCTCCTAAAAATAGTAAAGTATTGAAAAATCTTGGGCAGCATTTTTTTTCTTGTTTGTTATTTTATTGTCCTATTAATTGTGCGAAAATAATTCAGCGATAAAGTTGAGCTACAGTAAAATATGGTCGTGAAACTTGGAAGCAACTGTTGATATGCGATTGGTTTTGCTGATAGACGCCCCCCCAAACAAAAAAGAATAAAATGTATCCAATTGGATGAAGACATCAACAAATATCTGGTTCTGAACCTGCAAGTGTAATAAAATATATGGTGAAGTGCCTTTTTGAATTGTTCATACCTCTTGATCATTATTTTTGAGGAGTCATACCTCTTAATCATTGCGAAGTGGCAAACCATTGTTTTCATATCTCATCACCGATCCAGGGGCAAATATTGTTTTGGATTAAACCGATCAGAAAAAAAGAAACGATAATGACCTGACTGCTAAAAAATGAGAGATGTAGTAAGCTTGTTTATCTCCAGTCTGATTTTGTAGAAAACTTCAGTGGGGACTTTCTCGAGTGCTTAAAAAGTATATGTACATATAATTTTTTAAATATTTGTCTTCCTTTGTTAAATGCCTACTCTTTGTCCGTATGTTATGTCAACATTGGGTCTGATTTGCAAGTTGTCTGACTGAAATTGTGCTCGACCTTGGGAATCGGAAGACGGGATGCTTGAAATATTTTCTTGTGCATAATCAGACTGGATGCATGGCAAGCTGACCTTTGACCTTTAAAATGAAGTTGACCAAAGAAGTGAATTATTGAATAGAGTGTTTCTTTGCAACCAAAAAATTCGGTAGCCGTTATCACTTGAGAATGTATTTATTGATTAATTGGTGGGACACAAAATTAGGAAGGATACTTCCTGTATATTTCTTCAATAAAATTCTATTGTTCATGTCTCCTCTTTTTGGTTTGTGTGGCGATTAAATGGTTCCATTGTGCATTTGTGATTGTACTTTTGAGGATAGATAACTCAATGTGTGACTGTGAGGTGAAATTCTTTTGACTAACTGATACGAACCCTTAAATTCGGCACAGGAATTTGGATACTAAAATGGTTGGATTTTACATTTATCTCTGACCTGCTTTGCGATTTATACATGTAAATTTCCGTGATAAAATATGAGAAGATGACAGAAATGACTCTGTGTTCGCAGATAGAGGAAAAGCATCGGGATCTATGCTGCTTGGTTATCCAATTCACACCACCTGTGCCGCCTCCTCAGTTTCCTGGTTCAGTTTTCAGGAAGTTCCTTCAGAACACACTATTAAAATATAGAGGAGCAGATCGTAGTATGGCACCTGCTGGAGTACTAGGGAACACTGTACTCGTTTCTTTATATACGGTTATCCTTCACTTTCTATCTGAAGGTTTTCCAATGGCAGATATTTGTGGATGGTCTAAAAATCGCAGAGATGATGATAAGAATGATATTGGTTTCCTACATAGAGGTGGTCAGCTCAGTTTTCCTATCAAGTTGCTTGTGAAAAATGATTTACAAAGGATAGACATTCCTAGGATAGGAGGGTCATTTGGGAATCTGTTAGAACTGTATCCTCTGTGTGAACAGGAGTCAGAAGTGCTCACTTGGGAAGAAGGCTGCATGGAGACTGAGGAAACCAGAGTGACACATCTCACAAGGCAGAAGCCTTGTTGTTGTTCCAGCTATGACATTGACTTTACTAGAATTTATCGTGATCCAATCACATTCATACCTAGAGGTTCTCGAGGTCATAGCTCTTCAGTTCGTGAGCGATCTTCTCAGGTTGCTACTGAGTGCAATGCTGGAAATTTGAACGGGGAGATTGAAGAAAAGCCTAGCTCTAGTGACCACTCTCATTCTCCGTTTGGATATCGATTGCTTCAGCCTTCAAGGATAGTTCCTAAAGAGAGTAATATTTCTTCAGCGGCACTGAGGGAGGATGAACTTCTTGATATAATGTTGTTGCTGTATCAGATGGGGGTTGCTCCAAATTTTAAGCAGGTGAAAATCTATGGACATGTCTTATTGCCTTTACCTTTTTCTTGTCATTCCCCCCAATCACCGCTTGGACTTTGATTTAAATAATCTCAACATGAAGTCTAGTGGTGACCTCGATTACTTTGTTTATGGGACTGGTATCCCCATGTGTTCATATTGGTCGATAAGGGGTAAAACAATCAGTAAGAGTGAAATTTTGCTATGTTTTTTTTAGGCATCCATGTAAATTACCGAGAAGAAGAGGAGTTGTTTCTCTTTTACGATTTACTGTGAAACAATTCTCAAGGTGGGAAACTTGATGATAATAATACCATAATGGGACTGGTGCTCGTACTGGTCCGCACATATCCGTGTCTCTTGTTGTTCTTGATGAATTATGCCATTGTCTGTGTGGTGCTGCTAGAGGTAGCCCTGGTAGGCAATATGCCTTGCCAAATACAGAGTACCTTTTATAAAGAGACCCAACTGCCCAAGTGCTGGTTCTATACTACAAATGTGTGAAATTTTTGTTTTAGTTGTAGATGCAACATATTGTCGTAAAGGCAAACATTTTTTTCTAACCTAAATAATCCCCTAAAAGGGCTACAATTCTTGACAGAAATGCGGCTTACATAACTGTTTTGCTGTTTAAACTGCATATTCCATCGAGAGGTTTTCTGTAGGATTCGGCATTACATTTAGACTCCAATGTCGATGATGCTCTTTTTGTTAGGCTATTATAACTAAGCATGCTGAATGATGTGTGCCATACTGCCACGCCTGAGGCAATATGATCCTGTATGTTTATGGAATCCTCACTGTTGGAAGGACTAGAGTTTCCCGTGTACTGTGCTTCCTCCGGTACATTATTTTCTTGTTAACTGGAGTGTATGTGGCTTTGTCTATCATGTCTATTTTGAGAGCCTTTTGATTTGATGTTGCTTATACAAACTTGTTCTCATTATGACTGCTTTGTTTTGGAATCTTTGAATTTGTTGTATGCCTTGAGTCTCAGCTAATTCTTTTTAATTTTGTTTATTCAGGCATCTTACTATATGTCTCATCAATCACAATCAATCACTCTTTTGGAAGAAACCGATAGACAAATTCGGGAACGGGCATGCATTGAGCAACAAAAGCGGTTGAAAGAAGCTCGAAACATCTATAGGGAAGAAGTTATTGACTGTGTAAGGCAATGTACATGGTAAGCCATTGTAGTGATTGTTGGTCACGATTTTTTATTGCCTTTTGTCCTTGCTTATTTTTTGCCTTCATGTTGCTTAATTTGTACCCTTTCCTCTTGCTTTTGTTACAAAAAACCTCTCATAGTTGCACCGGTTTAGATGTTTTATACTTTGAAAAGGATCTCTGGATCAAACATTTCTCTTCGTTTCACGTTGTCTTCCCGTTTGAGTTTTGTGGCCTTTAAAACAACACTTTGACCTTAGGTTTTCAAATTTATATACCAGGAGTATATTTGTTTTTTGCTAAAAATATAATGGTGTAAATTATTTTTTATTGCTTAATACCTATGTAAATACTTTAGTACAGTATCATATTATAAGTTTTTATACTTTCCAATATATTTAAGGTCAATGTCTTTGAGATGAAGTCAAATAGGAAGATCATAGTGAGAAAGGGGGAGTGGATAGGAAAAACAAGATGACTCGGTATCTGTTGAACTTTGGCCTCATCATATACTTAAAGTTTAGTTCATGACTGTAAACGCAAAAACTTCATATTTGGACATGCGCAGAGAAACACCTTGCAACCTTCAAACATGTGGATTCTGGAAAAACATTAATGGAAACTCCAGTTATTTTCTTGTTTCGCCACATGATGATAGATTTCCGTTACTTGCTATAAAGCCATGCAAATTTCAGATCGCTAAGGGTCTGCTGAACTTTGTACCCGTGTGCCGATTCCTTGTGGCCTGATGACCAACTTCTCGTCATAGGTCTAGAAGGGGTGACTTTACCTGTTCAGTTTCTTAACTACCTTTTGGGCTTTCTTATTCATCATTCTGTTATATTTTTTTATCGTCGCCATAGCTATAAATTTCTCTGTGGGAAACATGGTTGTCAGTTTCCCTATCTTCATGGTGTATGTACCCAGTTTTTCTTTTAGGATGGTTATACTAGATTACTTGCTTACTGGAATTTGAATCTGTGTATTATGCTTTATAGGTACCGTATTGCTCTGCTATCTCGGTGGAAGCAAAGAGGCATGTATGCTACCTGCATGCGAATTGTGCAACTGCTTCTTATTATTAGCAAAGACGACTTATTGTTCAGTGTCGTTCCTGAATTTTATTTGGAAGCTCTGGTAATTCATTCCCCTTATTTGTTTGTCATTTGCACTCCATAATCTTTACTACATATAGTTACATGTGTTGATGCGCAAGTTTTTGAGCTTAAGTTTCCCGGGAATCGTATGCCTCAAAAGTCAGTTGTCCGTATTTCAGGTTTCTTATTCCAATTAGAGACTTGTTTGTGCTAGTGAAGTGGTTGAACAAGGGGCTTTTATTTTTGGTATCTAAGGTGGTTGATTTGCTGTGGAGGATTTGTCAAGGAGACTATAGATAGTGACCGTAGTGAATGTCTTTCTTTGGTTGGGCGAGGGAAACAAATGTCACTTTTGGTTCTGCCTAACCACCTTTTTAAGTCTTAATGAATCTTTGTGATAATGTCTCTTGAAAGCAATCTCTGTGCGACAGAGAGGTCTGTGTTTTTCTCTTTGGCATTCTTGGTGGGTTGGATTATCTGTGATGTTAAAGAGTATTAGCGGATATTGAGAACTCACTTTCTTTTGGTCTTATTTACCAAAGTAGCTAAGTTTTGCACCAGTGAATCTTATATTCCTTTGCATTGTGTGTGCAGGTTGACTGTTTCCATGTGTTGCGAAAAAGTGATCCTCCTTTTGTTCCTTCTGCGATATTTATTAAGCAAGGGCTTAGTTCATTTGTATGTATAATCCTTCATTCTTTAACTTGTGCTGTTTTCCAACACATGGTACATTTTTTTTTATGTAAATGTCTACGTGTCTCAAATAGGACTGTACTTTAGCGTGTGGGTTCCTCTTATAAATTACTCCGTATAGCACTAAATTCCTTACTCTGATATTTGTTTATGTTGCCTAAACTTTTAAAAGCATAAAGTTTCAAGGTGAAGCGTGTGTTATGAACCGCACTTGTCTTGTGGATTGTCCACCAAATGTAAAGGTTGTTGTCCACGACGACTCGATGAGGACTTCTAACTTTTTGAACAATAGTAGCATAGTGCTATATCTGTGAATTATCCCAGAAGAAAGCGGGGCTATCAGATTATTGGGCGCTCTTGCTGTATGGGTCATTTAATGGTTTCAATAACAACATATGTCTTTGTGTTTACTTCCATTCTTCCTCTGTTTATTTTCCAGTGACTTGTAAATGATGAAATACAATAAATTCTAATCGTAATTTATTTGTCTGCTGGTTTCATAAATGTGATTGTGTTTTTATACCATGCAGTATGTGACATGAATTTACTCTCTGAAATTACGTGTTGATGAAGTTGGATCATTTATCAGGTTACATTTGTCGCCACTCATTTTAATGACCCTCGGATATCAAGTGCGGACCTGCGGGATCTTCTTCTCCAATCTATATCAGTTCTGGTGCAGTATAAAGAATTTTTGGCTGTGTTTGAATCAAATGACGCAGCCACCCTTAGGATGCCAAAAGCATTGCTATCAGCATTTGATAACAGATCCTGGATCCCTGTGACTAATATTCTTTTGAGGTTGTGCAAAGGTTCTGGTTCTGGTTCCTCAAAACATGGCGAATCATCGTCCTCTTCAGTCGTATTCCAGGTAAGAACAAGCTAAAACATGGTGAATCATCGTCATTGTCATCTCATCTATAGTACTAAAACATACTCCCTCCAATCCAATCCAAACTACCCATTTGACTTTTTGCGGTCTACGAGACGACACTTTGACCGCGTTTTTAGTTATTTATATATTATTTTTTTGGGTTGAAATTGTAATTTTTCGAAACCTATTCTTATTAAAAACGTAAAAATATAAATTTTATATATAAATTTTGAAGATTTGACCTAATATAATCGATGTCAATATTTAACAAGTTTGACTTTAAAAAGTGAGTGGGTAGTTTGGATTGGATTGGAGGGAGTATCTATTATATAATGCTCAGTGTTGTGACCATTGATTATTTTGTGAAGAAATTGTTGCGTGATGCTTGTGCTGATGATGAAGAATTGTTTGGAGCATTTCTGAATCGTTTATTCAATACTTTGAGTTGGACAATGACGGAGTTCTCAGTCTCCATTCGAGAAATGCAAGAAAAGAATCATGTATGCCCTTTTATTTTATTTGATGCAGTTTATTGGTAGTCTTGGTACCTTAGCTGGTAGTTGTTAGACTTTATTTGGTTAGCCCGTTTGGTAAACAATAGATACTCGGTTTTTTAGTTTATTTACTGTCAATCTGTTATTCTCAGCCTTTAGTAAAGACGTATTAAAAATTGAGATAGTATATATAGGTTTACTCTGTTGAGTTCCAATATGGTATTAAATTATTAATGGGGGGAAGATCCAGGGTAAGGCTACATGGGCTGTAGCCCAGGGTAAATTTTCAAGTTTAATAATATGTAGTCATAATCAACACAACAATTTATCGTCCCTCAGTAGTGAAGGAATTGACTTCCTGGCACTGTGCCACAATCTGACATTACGATCAGCATTTTTGGTAACTTTCCGACAGTTTCCGCAAACTCTATTTCTTATAAGCTTTTCATGTTCTACATTAACATTTCCGAGATTTCTAGGTCAAGTTTCTCCTTGAATTTGCAGCAATTGGGCTGATGGCATGCACTTAGGACTTCTAAACTCTAATAACATTTTTTCTGTTGGTCATTATAGAGAGCCACGAGTACTTAGCTTAAAATTAGTATGTAGTATTTTTAAATTACCCCAAATAATTTTGATTATATATTACTGAAAATATCGGAGATAAAATCTGTATTAATCCTAGAAAGCTGGTTTTGTGCAGCCCTTTTTGTTTAAAGAGATGGTAATTATTTATTTTGTTAAAAAGAATAACCAAAATTCCTCTCGAGTTTGAGTATTGCAATACGATATATTGTGTGTTTTGTCGACTTTTGGATTTTTACGATGGTGGGCCTAAAAAAAATTATTTACAATGCCTTATTCAACATTTATGTCAATACTAATTACTCCCTTTTATACACTTTAATCTTCCCCTTTCCTTTTTGCACAAGAAATAAGATAATAATTTTGGACCACACAAAACACACTACCCCACATGCTATTGAATTTGGACCACACAAAACATACCAAATAAGGAAATAGGGAAGATATATTGAATAGTCAGAAAATGGAAATAGGGAAGATTATCTAGACTAGGAGGGAGTATTTTATAGTGGGAGCCATATTACTTCCAACGAATTTGTCCTTCCCCATGGTGAAACTTAGTGCCTACTGGCTACTGCCTAATCATTTTCGCTCTAGGCCAACAATCATCGCGTTGCCACTATGTTTGATGTATTTCAAATCTAAAGAAATGAAAAATCAATATCTACGGTCTTTAAATTCAGCCCAAGGTATTTCTAATTCCTGGTTTCGTCCCTTCCTATTCCCCAAAATTATTCAACGGGTAAGTTTCAATTATAGAATGGACATAATAAGCCTTTAAAAGGTAATACACGCTACTTAGCTCAATCTTTGTTTGCCATTTCGAACAAAAAGAAGAACATGTTGAAATAAAACTGCTGATTGACGAACACGCTCAACTGAATCTGCCGACCAGATTATTTTAGTCAAAGATAAAATATAGCACTACAATCGGCTCCCATCAACAATAACCTGTTTCGTAGCAAGATGTTCGCGAAATAAGATCGTTTTTTCGTCAACTTCCGAAGTATTTATATTGTGAGTGTGAAGTTATGACTTATTTCACATTGATTATAGTAAAATTAATTGCTGTAGGTTTTGGAGTTTCAGCGGAGAAAATGTAGTGTAATATTTGACCTCTCATGCAATCTTGCCCGCATCCTTGAGTTCTGCACCCGTGAGATTCCTCACGCATTTCTTCTTGGAAATGACATGAATCTCAGAAGGCTAACTGAGTTGGTCATTTTCACACTTAATCAGATAACATCAGCTACTGATTCAGAATTTTTCGACTGGTATGCATCTAAATTTCTCAATTTATGTCAATATTCCATTTCAATATTCATATTAACTGGAGTCTTGTGACTTCTTCCGGTTGTCTCGAATTTAGTACTGTAACAAGCATGTTTGATTATCTGGAGCTGGTTTTAGGCAATGTAAAAAAATGCCATTGCCAACAGCTCTGGGCATGCTGTAATTTTTCCCCCCACATTAGAACTCTGGCTTTAGCTAATTTTTACCTCCCATTTTGTCTAAAAATAATTCAATTCTTTAATTTCATAGTATACCCTATGGAACAGACATCAATGACACTGGGAAAGAGAAATATATACTTGTATGAATTAGTCTTGCGCTTAAACAGTTAATGTCTTTAGATTCTTTGAAACTTCAGTTTCCTGGACTCACCGTATCATGCTTCAGGTTCCATTGCTTTTGGGGCTTTGGCACGTGATGAAATGTTTTGACTTCGCCGTGTTTGTGTTAGCCCCCCCCCTTCCCCCCACAACCACCACCCATGCATTTAGGTCTCTAAGGCTGTCGCTTCTTTTTGCAGTTCAGTGAAACGTCATGGTCAATCTGCAGAGAAAATAAACAGAGGTATGATATTGGCTCCTCTTGTAGATATTATCGTGAATTTACTGGTTGAGGGAATGGAAGCTGAATCAAGAGAACAGAATGATGTTGTTGAAGTGTTGGCCAGCATGGATTGCCCCGATACTGTTCTTTGCGGGCTCCAATATGTTTTGGAGTTTGACTGGGTTAGTTCTTATCCCTCTTCTATGTTTTGGTGGCCTTTTAGTCCTATTAATGATTTGTACTCTCTTGGATGCGTATGCCTTTCGAGTCATTCTGCTCGATTGTTCATGTTTCCTATTTTGGTGCTTCAAGGGTTATGTAAAGTTATCCCTTATTCCCACCTCCTTTCTTGCAATTTCAATTTTCAAGCCTCAAACCCCTATTCCCCTACCACTATCAAAGAAGCGGAGATGTGGTTTATCATTTCATACATGTTCTTAGAACCCTTTCCAACTGTTTTCAATTAATTCCGACACATTGACCCTAGGAAGTTGTCACGAGAATGAATTATATAACCTTCTAGGACCACCTCAGTGTAAGAATGAGTTAAATTATTCTTGGTAGCACCTACTCATAATCACCTTACGACTACTTTTGTGGCGCATAGTGTCACGGTCCGGTACTTTTGCTAAATCGTGGTGCTCACTCTTGCCCACACCAAGACAAGAATGCAAGCAACAAAGGGTCGCGTGCTAGTGAGGAATCGCCCACTAGCATGCTCCTCGGGACTTGGGGTGTGTGTTGGTAGTCCTAGTCACGATCGTCAAGGGCCGACACGTGAATGCAATAAAAGTAAGCCATACGATTATTAAAAGTAAGAGACAAGCATTAACAAGCTTAAACGTAGGAAACGGTTTTCATTGACTAGCACTCCCTAAAAAGGCTCATTTGATAGGGCATGACTTTTAGCCGGAAACATAGGAGGTGCAGAATAGCAATATGAAATTTAAATGCAAAATTAACTAAGCCAAACTATGAATCATAACCCAGATCCGACATGGAGTATGACCTTTACAAATCCGAAGAACATATAAATAAAGTACTGAAATATAAAAGCTACAAGGTCGAAGTGTGCGGACTGCCGGACCATCACACTCTCCCCCACTTAATCTGTTGTCGTCCGTCCTCGCAGCGAGCTAATCTTCAATGCAACAGCGGTGGGACTCCCTCGTTGAGTGGGAGACTTTCTTGTCGCTTCGACTTGTAGATACTCTTTAGTCCACACAAAGATCGGCACCATCTTCCCTTCAAGGATAGGTTGGACCTCTTTGACATAGAAGTTCCCGAACATCATGTACTCTACGTTCATCACTCGTCTTTGGTGGTCCTTGAAAGTCAATGTCTTCGTTCCCTAAGAAGTCACTTCACACACAGCCCCCGAGCTCTTTCCAGATGCTTGACCCCATTGCCGCTTCACTTTGTTCTCCACCACTTTCCACCACTTTGGTTCCCGCAGTGAAGGACAAATGAGTTCTGAGTTCTCTAGGACGTTGAATCATGGCCCCCTGCTGGTATGAAGCCTTCTCATCTGGGTCTCGGGACGTCGAATCAGCATTTGGGCACCGCCCCTAGTCTTTCGAGGCCTCCTTTTTGGGTCTCCCAACCCTCATGGTCCACCTCACTTCAGGGACGTAGATTGTAGATTTTGTGGACCCATTGCCATCCCTAGCTCCGGTTGCGGATTCCGCAGCAATACGTGAACGAATTAGAACGTTCTCTCTCCCACATGTAAGAGATCTCGAGCACTCGGAGAACTCCCTCAAATAGTCTTGAATCTATTTGGTGTGCTTCACACCCTTCAAGCTTAAATGGCGGGTGTGAAGCAGCCTACTGGGAATCCAATGAAATGTAAGTCACAAAGCCCCGGTATTTATTACTGATCGGAATTGGCTATTTTTGAAGTAAAAGAACAGATAAAAAATATGATTCAACTATTTGACTGTAGCAGACAAAATGTTGAATTGAATCGTACCAGTCTTTACTAACACAGCCAAATCTGTCTACTTGATAAAGGAACTGATCCTTGAGGATTCTCTTGAAGTTGGCCAACGATGCCACTATGATAGGGCCTGCTTTGATTTCTTTGTACCTTAGCACACCACCATATCTTGCATCTTCCATCAAGGTCATACTCACGGTGTCAACCTTCACAACCTTCACCTTCTCTTCGAGTGAATCACAGTCGAAAATAAAGTTATCTACCACTTTCGAATCTCTCACCCCATAGTAGGTATCGTAGGTAAGAGGTTGGGAGCGTTTTCACCTTGTTGACCCCAAAGAATTCCCGTCCCGTTACTGTCCACCGCTTTTATGAGCGTGGCGCAAGTGTTTTCTAAGAGCGATGTGTTCCTCCTGTTTGTCGAAGATCGCCCAACTTCTTTGCCCTACCCGTCCATCACTATTCCAAGGCTTACAACCGTCTCGTCTGAGGCCCTCCCTCATTCAGATTATGATGCCCTCGAGATAGGACATTTTATCGTTCACAAAAGCCTCCAAGCCTTTCACTCGGTGCTTGGTACTCCCTTCGTGAACTTCCTTACTCATTTCCGCAGAAAAAACTCGTCTGAAGACCATGCTTTGATACGAAGTGTCACGGTCCGATACTTTGGCCGAACTGTGGTGCCCGCCCTTGCTCACACGGTTGGTGTGAGCAATTCCAATACTTTTGCCGAACCGTGGTGCCCGCCCTTGGTCTCGTGCTAGTGAGGGATCGCCCATGCTTCTCGGAACTCTAGGCGGGTTAAGTGTCAATAATCCTAGTCATGATCGTCAACGGCCGACACACGAATGCAAAAGATAAGCATTAATAAGCTTAAAGTTAGGAAGTGGTTTTCATTGACTAACACTCCATAAAGAGGCCTATTTGATAGTACATGACTTGTAGCCAGAAATATTGGATGTGCATAATAGCAATATGAAATCTAAATGCAAAATAAACTAAGCTAAGCTAAGAGTCATAACTCAAGCATATAGGAAGAAACTTTGGAATATGGCCGTCAAAGACGAAGCTACGCCTGGGCCGTAGGGGCCCTAGCCCGGGCTAGAATTTAAGGAATAACTAAAAATTAAGTAGGATAATGTACAAATAAGTGAGTGAGGCATAGTGGTCGAGAGTAAATACCAAGTGTTTATCTGTTGCACTGTGATTCCGTGTTCGACCCACACAAGGTGCAAAATGCTTGTTTTTTTTTTCTTCTTGCTTTTTTTGGGTCTATATTGTGATCCGTATTTTATCAAAAGTGATATTTGTATAATCTTTATCCCACTTTAGTTTATAATAAAACCGTGTTATAAGAGATTTGTTATTATTTCTTTTTGAGTTATATTCATCAGATGTGATATTAATAAATCGTTCTATAAAATACTCCCTCCCATCCCGACTAAAGGTAACATTGGGCTTTTTGCACTATTCATGAGTGTGGAGAATCTTGGGTATTATTCCTAATATATAAGAGAAAATATAGTCATGCGAGATCTTGTTTGATTCATCATCATGAATGCTATAAGAATATCAAATTATTATAATTTTTAATAATGTGTAACTAAAGATATTCACGTTGCAAAACGCGCCTCGACAAGTGTGAAAAGCCCAATGTTACCTTTGGTGTGGATGGGAGGGAGTATAGAGTAAGTTTGTTGAAAAAAAATCAATGTATCCCTCCATAATTAAACAAGAATAAATATAACTCCGTAATTTTTAAGTTCTAAATATTAATTTAAATAGCCTATTAAATATAAACAATGTTTCCCTTTGCACAAAAAAAAATATGAACAACGTTGACATAATGGTATGAGGCCCTTTATAAATGTGTATCATCGATGAAATTGAAACCGGCCCTGGGCTTTATTTCGTCCTAGCTTCGTCCCCGATGGCCGTTACAAATCTAAGATCATATAAATAAAGTACGGAAATATGAAAGCTACGGGGTCGAAGTGTGTGGACATTCACACATAGGGGCCTGGGTTAACCGTGTAGGGATGTTTCAGCACGCTGGGATATGTCAATGTTGAAGCTGGCTTCAGACGCCACTTTGTGATCTGTTATTGCATTAATTGTCATCTCCACTGCCGATTTGAACCCAGAAGGTTAACCTGTTAATCTAAAACTGTTGCCTACCAAACACGTTCAATGACTACCGTACAGGCATACACGTTCAACAACCGAACCTGCTAACCAAAATGTGCTAGTCAAACACTCAAACCCATTAATAGCATATAGCATTACAATCTGCTATGTAAATTGCTTGGAGTGATATGGGTAAAGTGGTAAACCCCGAAGACCCCTTTTTTGCCTACCTAAAATCTGGCTCGAAAGTAAATTTGAACAATCAAAGAGTGCATGTTATTGTGATCTGATCAAGTGATCATTTACATCTCGTGTGCATGATTTGGTAACTGAAACTGGAGGATATCTGCATTGAGGGTTCCTTAGCCATGACCATGATTTGCTTTGATCTTACTTAGACTAGTTACTATAGGTCTACAAGAGAAAAGAAATGGCAAAAAAAAAAAAATGAGAAGCATTTCCTTCTCATGTTGTTCGAAAATTATCTGAAGATTTGAACGACGAGTTTTTGCTTTTAATTTTTCATAAACTCCTTTGAAAATGTTATTCGTAAAATAAAGATGCAGATATAACCCAGAAGCCTTGTAAATTTTCCTGATCCAGTCTTCTGAATTGCACCTTAACTTTCTTGTCCTTTGATTTGGCAGACTGGTTTTTCAAAAGGTAACATTCACTTCGCAAAACTCAGGCAAGTTGAAGATTTCTTAACCAACCTAATTAGCCGAATGGGGTCACTAGAACAAGACAAGTCCGTATCTGGGCAAGAAGCAGAATGTGATGACAGTATGTGCTGCATATGTTACACCTCTTTGGGAGATTCTCAATTCTTGCCTTGTCTACACCGCTCATGTTATGGGTGTATTACTCGACATCTTCTAAATTGCCAGAGATGTTTCTTTTGCAATGCTACAGTGGTTGGAGTCATCAAGGATGAAAAGAGAACATCTACTGTTGACTAAACAAATTCAAGCCTAGTATGTAACTCTTTGTTTTGAAGATTTGATCTCGTTGTTCATCCTATCATCGGTAAATTTCCACCTGGTGATTTTTCATCTCCCAAAGGTTTCTGGGACAGGTAAACCTCGGCATTATTGTGTCTCTGTCTTTATCTAGGAATTGGCTGTGAAGATGTTGTCAAAAAAGTGGGTGAGTTATAGTGGAGAAAGGGAGTCTAAAACGAAAATAAGGACTTGCACTGTATTTTTTTTTGGCAACCGTCACTGTCAGAGTGTCAGTATGCACATACGCATGTAGGCTCGATGTCGTCCATGGCCCGGAAGCTAAACGGGTGTAAGGATCTCTCCAGTTACGGAGGTCCAATACCTCTTTTAATACAAAGAAATCGGGGGATTTAGGGATTTGCACCCAACCATTTGATCCCTGGTCTGTCAACAGAGGTACTAGACTTCCAATAAACAGGGAGGATTCAGTCTCCTTAGCCGTGGCTATGGGAAATTTTTGTAGAGTGCCGAGGGCATTATTATGTAAATAAAAAATCAGGTGGGAGGAAAATAATAGTTTCCCCATTGTCAAAACAGAAATGTGGCCATGTGGGGAGTAATCTTGTTACTGCTTTGTATTCTTGACGATTTCCCATCTTTCCCTCAGAAAAGAAAACTATATAGTGAAGAATATTGTTCATGTTGTTTTCGGTAGGAGTTTAAGTAGGCCAACTCTTTTAACTTTCTCTTGCTGGCTGTGTACGATCTTGTAGCAGCAAACTGTCGTCTTTTCTGAGTATCGGTATATAAACGAAAGAAATATCAGATTATGTGCATATAAATTTCTGAGTTGATAACGTTAGTCGAAAATCTACTTTTCTTACTTGAAAAGTAGAATGGATAAATCCTACCTAGAATCATTAACAAATATGCATGTGTCAGTCAGTATGTATGGTTATGTTGAAAGTAATAGTAATTAGAACTTGTAATACTCTAATTATTATACCAAACGAAAATAGAAATAGAAAAATAATTTAATTCCCATGCAGTGCAGTGTGCAACACAAGTCTAAAAAGAGAGATATTATAGATTTCAGCAAGTCTTGCTTGCGACGGGTAAGCTTGCGACGGACCGACCCGTCGCAAGCTTGCGACGGGTCAATTCCCTCTCACAAAGTTGTAAGTGGGGTGTAAGTGGGGGGCTCCATTTCCCACCCACTTGCACCCCCACTTGCACTTTGTGAGAGGGAATTGACCCGTCGCAAGCTTGCGACGGGTCGGTCCGTCACAAATGAGAATTTGTGTATAGATTTATAGGTGCCCACATGGTCATGGTGGAATAGGTCATCCGTATAAAACGCCCAAACTCAACGTTGGCCGGTGGACCTTAATATTATTTTATGTTGTGAAAGCCAGCCAGCCATCATTATATTATATATACTTTGCTTTCAGCCGACCTCTATTATTTGTTCCATAATCACTTACACTCATTATCCTCCTATTTAATCCTATACAATATCCTAAAAAAATAAAACCTAACAATATCCTCATTGTCATTGTGTATCGTTTACATCCGCAAGTCTCATTGAAAACCGCATATCCGAAGCTGTAACTTCTGGAAATTAGTGATATTTGTAATTATTATAATTGAACTTAAATACTACTGTATATGATATCAAGAATTTTTTTGTCTTCCTTTATTGAAAAAAATTAGTATTCTTATACTCCTTAAGAAATAGAAAAATTAAGATATATGGGCGAGAATGCAAAACTCTTAATCTAGTGTATATGGTCGATCATTGTTTCCCGACACAAATCCTTGATATTTGCGAGTATTTCTGCCTTTCATCCTCAGAGCTACTACAAATCCTACTTATCTTTTATTTTATTTTAAGAGTTGACCAAGAGTAACCTCTAACGACATTTGAAGCAATTTCATGACAACTCAATTAGTGTACTTCTTCCAAATTTGTTTTTTATCAATTGCAAAAGTAAGGAATCGAACCGTTAACCACGTGTTTTTTTTTTACAGAGCGAAATAGAGTTTTACATTACAGTAATATGGCTCTTATAGCCATACTGAAATACTACAACATAAAACTGAGTAATATAAAACATAGAATATAAATTTCCTATTAAAGGACATAAACTGGAAGCAATCTGCCATTGGAATCTTGAAACTTGACGATGAAGAAAATCGGGTTGATCACGAGCATCTTCGCCCAAATGATCAGCGAAACTAACATTCCCCCAGGTAACGGAATTCATTGAGGTTTCGTGAGACAGTGTCGAGGTGTATTTACGCTACACCAGCGTAGAAATTTAAAGGAAAAGGTAAGCCACAAAGTCCTACCTCCAGTGCAGATTGATCTCCTACACCTTGATGATTCTCCTACACCACATGTTCAAGTCAATGCTATCTTTTATTGATAGGTATTGTGTTACCAGTTACCACCGTGGCTAAATCAACATTCATTGGGGCCGAAAAATTTTAGACAAAACAAACTCATAATAGTTAAACTTAATATTTCTTTGATCTTGTATTCGTTTAGAAAGTAACTATTTTTACCAACCCTACTTAGTTTCGCAACTCCTCCGTTGTTACTAAGAATTAGAACAACTATGCCCTATTCTTTTGGATTTAATTTTTTTTTTTACGTAACTTTTTGACTTAACTTTAGTTCTCATTAGTTAAGTTCAGATTAATTAAGTTCAATTCAGATCCATTCAGCTCAAATCAATTTATTATTCAGCTCAAATCAATTTATTATTAGAGTGTTGATTTTCGCAGTACACATTTTACTCATTATAGTACTCTTTTGTCCATAATACCCTTCTCATTTTTCCAAGCAAAAAATGTACTACATCGAAAAGGTTGAAAAAATGGAAGAAAAAAAACCTACACAACACCACTGGATCCACCTCCCACCAATCATCTCCACCAGGCCCACCTTGCTTTCCCCTTCAATTACCAATCGCCACCTACTATCACCAGGCACGCACGCACGCACAACCATCGCTCAACTCCTCTCCGCCGTTGCCTCGGCCCCACACAACCGTCACTCAACTCCTCCTCATCCCTTGACCAATCACAACCTTGAATCATCCCACTCCTAACTCACGCGCCTCGAGCTTCTTACCTATGCCTTAGTCTCCCACCACCGACGTCCCTTCATTGTTGCGGCCATCAACCAGTCGACCACCCACCACTACCGAACCCTAGGTCGAAAACCCCAAAAAACTGATTAAAAAACAAGCATACTACTGAAATTATTAAAATAAAACCATCAATTTGTTCATAGTTTGCAATTGACAAATTAAACACTTTATTACATTCAAATTTCCATCTAACTATTGAAGAAATTGATTGAATTTAGAGGTTGAAAGGATAGGAATTGAGGTGTGGTGCTGTTTTTGGCTGAAGGGTATGAAATGGAAATTTCCGTGTAAAAAATACTATAAAGAGTAAAATTTGTACTGCGAAAATAAACTCCGTATTATTATTATTATTATTATTATTATTATTATTATTATTATTATTATTATTATTATTATTATTATGCCCAAGCCCATCTCCACGCTCCTAATCTAACACAGTCTCACTGACGACGTAGACCTCCTTAACCACCACCCTCGCGTCGTCGACCACTATCGAAACGCACCGCCACCAACATAATATCATCGCATTAGGCGCAACCACCATGACCCGCTTGACCCATTACCAGTACCATTGAATTCACTTGGTCGATGACCCAACCGTAATGAAACCAACTCGATCACCACAATCGACGAACGTCAAAACATGATTAAAAACCCCATGACCGGCACCAAGGATGAAGACACTGATTGATATCAGATGGATGTAACCATAAATAAGGATGGAGACGCTAGTTAAAAAGGCAGCGATATTGGACGTCTTTCCGGCGAGTAGGGGCAGCTCCTCCGATGCTTACGAAAGGTTAATGATGATGGGTGACTCGTTGTTAGAGCACCCATAATGGGCTATTCACCCATTTTCATGAAAATGGTGAAAATGAGAGAGAAAAGAAAAGGGTCATTTAATGGCTGAAAAAAAAGAAAAATGCGTGTGAAGATTTTCACCTGTGTGAAAAATGGTGAAGAGAATAATATGACCCCACCATGTCCTATTTAATACACAATTTGCCTTTTGCTATCAACTTCACGTGCATATGGTCAAAATGAGAGAGATCGGGGTTGGCATGGCGCGTGGCCAACCCCCAACAACTTCATTTTTTTCTTTTGCAACGGATACTAGCAACGGCTCTTTTCTCAATGATATTAAATTTAAATTTTTTTAAAAATAAAATAAAAATAAAATAATTATAATTCATATTTTTTTCTCTCTATAAAAGGAGCCTAATTATCAATATATTTTTTCACCCTTCTTCTTCTCTATTCTCTCTAAATATCCTCCAAATTACAAATTATATTTATTATCAACACAAATATGAATCCTCATAATCAAAATAATATGAATCATGATATAAATAAGGAAATGAATCCTTCTAATATGAATCGTAATGATACCAATCGTAATGATATGAATCGTAATTATATGAATTATATGTATCTATTTATTATACTACTTATCATCGTTCTCAAGATAATATTAATTATACAAATTACTATCCTCCTCAAGATCCTTCTCAAATGCAACCACTTTATAGACCGTCATATAATTACACTACTTATCATCCTCATACTCTTTCTCACCAATTAGACCTATTTGTACTCCATTTACAACATATTCACAACCCGTTCATCAAGCAGTAGACCCCTCACAAACTCCCCCAAGTTACCACAATTCAAATGAAATTGAAGTGGAAGTTGATACGGGGAATGGAAAAAGTCCCACTTCGAATACGGGTATAAGTTTTACACTACAGTAATATGGCTCTTATGCCGTTTCTTATGACGCTACGTTCCTTTGTAACAGGTATCACGTGAAATTTGAACAGATAAATCAATTCCAACTGACTTTATAAATTGGTTTCTAATTGATTTTTGAATTATCTTATTTTTACATCAATAATTTTTTTTATTCTACAGGTATAAAATGTCGTTTACTCCATTTGTAGGTGTAAACCATCTACTGTTGTACTTACATTTGCCTTGATTTCACATGAGGATGCGGCTAGCTTTACTCCATTTGTAGGTGTAAATCTATATATGATCCGGTTAATTTATAATACGTAATGACATATCGGTATCCCGGTTAGCATGCTTTTACATAAAATATCAGTCTTAATCTATAATCGTCATAACTTATAGGTAGTAGTCCATAGTTACATGAAATATTGTTTTAACCTATGGTCGGTATAACTCATATTGTTTTACATGAATTGGTTATTAGCTACATATGATCGGTTAAGCTATGATACCTAATTACATAAATATCAAAATTTAACCTACGACCGGTATCCCGGATAGCATGTTTTTACATAAAATATCGGTATTAATCTATAATCGTCATAACTTATAGGTAGTAGTCTATATATATAGTTACATGAAATATCGTTTTAACCTATGGTCGGTATAACTCATATTGTATTACATGATTGATTGGTTATTAGCTACATATGATCGGTTAAGCTATGATACCTAATTACATAAATATCAAAATTTAACCTACGATCGGTATCCCGGTTAGCATGTTTTTACATAAAATATCGGTATTAATCTATAATCGTCATAACTTATAGGTAGTAGTCTATATATATAGTTACATGAAATATCGTTTTAACCTATGGTCGGTATAACTCATATTGTATTACATGATTGATTGGTTATTAGCTACATATGATCGGTTAAGCTATGATACCTAATTACATAAATATCAAAATTTAACCTACGATCGATATCCTGGTTAGCATGTTTTTACATAAAATATCGGTCTTAATCCATAATCGTCATAACTTATAAGTAGTAGTCCATAGTTACATGAAATATCGTTTTAACCTATGGTCGGTATTATAACTCATATTGAATTACATGATTGATTGGTTATTAGCTACATAAGATTGGTTAAGCTATGATACCTAATTACATAAATATCAAAATTTAACCTACGATCAGTATCCCAGCTAGCATGTTTTTACATAAAATATCGGTCTTAATCTATAATCGTCATAACTTATAGGTAGTAGTCCATAGTTACATACATGAAATATCGTTTTAACCTATGGTCGGTATAACTCATATTGTATTACATGATTGATTGGTTATTAGCTACTTATGATCGGTTAAGCTATGATACCTAATTACATAAATATCAAATTTAACCTACGATCGGTATCTCGGTTAGCATGTTTAAACCCTATACCATAAACACAAAACACTAAACCCTAAACCCTAAACCCTAAACCCTAAACCCTAAATCCTAAACCCTAAACCCTAAACCTGAATTATAAAAACCTAACCCCTAAAATGAAAACCCAAACTCTAAATGAATTTTGGCGCCAATGGTGTTGATGTCAAAAAAATCTAGATCGGTTTAAGTTAATATCAAAAATTTAAAATTTCAGAATTTTTAACTTCATTCGATTAAAAACGGTTTACGCCATAGTATTATTGGTTCAAATTCAAATACATATCAAATTTTAACATTTTGAATTTGAAGAATACAAAAAAAAATATTTTTAACAATTCAACTAAACATCAACGATTATCTAAAAAACAAATTCGAATCATTTTGTAAATGCGTTTCAATTAAGGCTTAATCAGATTAGGGTTAATAATTGTAAAATTTGGGAAATTGAGATTTAAATTAGGATGACAATTTTTCGAAATACACACTGCCAACATTTTAACTTTTTAAAATTTAATTAGCTCTTATAAGGAAACATATTCATATTAAGGCTTTCATTAAGACTATAATTTAGTAGCAATGATTATTTTAATTATGAAATGTAGTGTATAGTATAATGAATTAATTAATGTAATTGATATGGTCAATGATTTCGGTTACATTGGAATCCTAATTAGAATACAACGCCTAACCTTTCATTGATTCCTTTTATTCAATATATTTTCGTCTAATTTACTAAACTACAATAATAATAATAAAAAAAATACAATAATAAAAAGTATATCTAAAATATAAAAAAAAATTATTTCGTTGCGAAAAAAAAGATTACAACTGACAAGCATCGTGTGATGATAAGAAGCAAAAACAGGAATGAATTAAAAAGACTAGAACAAATTGACGTGCAACACTCATCCTAAAATTATTCGAATAGGCGTCTTATATGATTTCCTTGTAGTGTATATCGTCCTCTAGACCTCCATTGTGGATGGATAGGGGGAGTTGTAGGGGCGTCAACATTGAATATTCCATCTTCTTCACGAACAATTGAATAATCGACCACATGCATGGGGAGATACTCCTCGTCACCAACTTGACACCATTTTAAGTGCTCATCGGGTAGAATTTCCGCATACTTTGCATTGTACTCCTCTTCATAAATATACTCAATATTTTTGCAAGAGATATTGTATAGTGCATTTTCCAAATCTTTTTTTGGAACAATCCCAATCCTTGCTCGAATGAAAAGACGAGTTTCAACCCTATCCCTTGAACGTGCGGCCCTTTCACTATCAAGCTCAATATTAAGAAGAGTCATTTGTAGCTGATTTTGCACCATTTGTAGTTGATTTTCCGCCATAAGTATTAACTTTTGTGTGATACTTAGTATGGTTTTTTTAAGAATGAGAGATTTGTGTGAGCTAGTTTTACAATTAATCAAGGTCTACTAATATACAATCCCTAATCAACCACCCTCTAATTTTTCCCTCCATTTTTTTCCTCCAAAATCTCCCTCCCATTTTTCCCTCCAAAAACTCCCACCACAATAATCCAACCGAAAATAAAATCACAATCTTTATAAAATAAAAGAGAGTATATCATTTCCTAAATTATGGTAACAATATCTCCAAAAATTCCCACCACAATAATCCAACCGAAATAGAATCACAATCTTTATAAAATAATAATATGAATAATATTTTGAAAAGAGAGCGTTGGTAAGGGAGAGTGCGAGAGTGCGTGCGATTTGTGTCGGCCTTCTTGTTGTGGCTGCCATAACCACCCTTCTGGCCACCTTTCCGGCCACCGTCTATCCAGACACAAGACGTTGGCTGTGGTGGCACTACTACAAATAATGCTATAGACATCTCTTAACATACATCAAAGATTTTAAAAAACCTGATGTCTAAATATAGACCTCGGAGATATTTAAAAAACAGATGTCTATACAATTTAATATACATCAGTGATTTAAAAAACCCGATATCTTTTAAATTGGTTTTTAAAGGACATCAGATATTGAAATATCCGATGTCCACTGAAGTCCCCAATTAACTTTAAAAACAACACTCCTGACATTAGAACATTATAGAACATTTACCCTATATTCCCAAATCACCCATTTCTCTTCCCTCATTTTCCAAATCCGATGTCACCACCTCGACAACCACCACACCGCCACTTTTCGCATGCACCAACCACCACCAGCAGCAAGTTATCCTCGAAAAGAGGTGTTTTCCTCATTTTTGTTCGTCCATGTTCGCCGTTTAGAGTCATCGGTTACCACTGTCGCGCCGCCATATCATCGGTTACCACTAGTATGTAATTGGTAAAACTCTCTACTCTCATACATTCATTTTTAATAGTTATAGTGTTAAGGTTGAATTGTGGAAATTCATTAATTAGGGTTTTGATATTAATCCGATGTCTCGTAGTATTTCTCTTCCATTGCCAGTTCGTCATACGACATGTTAAATTATTTCTTTTGATATTTCAATTTTCTGATTAAAGTGATAATCATATGAAATAGAAATTAAAGTGATCTGATTAGTTTTAGCATCATTAGTTGCTTTTGCACCTTTATGTTATTCATGCTGGCACCTCTTTCAATTCCTGTCAAAATGACGCTTTTCCATCCGAGAAGAAAGTTACTGCCATGTCAAGTGATTTGTGTTTAGATCATAATGTAGAGATGCACTAAAATTCTTTCTTTACCTGTTTATTACGTTGGCTTGTTACTTATTAATTGTTCTTGGATAGTTATACTGTAAACGTTTTGCGCAATGTGTCGAGGCACATAATTAGATTAAGCTTTTTTTGCTTTTCTTCTTACTTGGATTAATATCAAATATTAATATGCCAAAATTATGCCAACTTTGATTAATGTAATTTCTAGTTTGCTTAGTTATATGATGTTTGGTACTTTGATGCTTAGAAATTAACATGGAGTGCCATTTCTAAGGGAAAAAAATATGGAATCTCTTTATTTTATCTCCCTTGAATTAGTGTAATTACTATATCAGTTTGTGTTAACGTTCCCTTCTTTCTACTGACATCGCAAATGCAAAATGTTGATGGTGGTAATCTGTATCTTGGGACATAATTTTCATCATGGTTTGTATCTTTTTCTTTAGTTTATCTCATTTGCGAAATGTAGTCATTGGTAGTGACTAGCGGGTGAGTCAGTGACACAATTTCTTAGAGAGCACACCAACCAAACAGGGGTGTCTTTTTTGTCTCATTTGAGAAACGTTGATCAGAGTGACAAAGGATATATTATCTGTGGTATTTGACGGAGGAAGCTCTAATCTTTAGGTCCCATCCCCAAAATGTGTTCATTTTTTTTGGTACCAATATTATGCTCACTGAATCGTTTGATATGTTTATTATCATACATATATATCTTGGTCACTAATGGGTTTATAACCTCCTTCTTGTAGATATCTTGCCTTTACCACAACTCAACAAGTATAATGCAAAGTAGTTGGCCTCACCTCTAATAGAATGAATGGTAAGAATGGTTTTTTTACTGTTTATAGACGTATAATAATGAGCTTTTTATGTCTGCTTTACTCGTCATTCCATTTAATGTATGTGGTAATCCTTCGTTTACTTCTTCTCGTACCCAATATTTTGGTGCAGCGAAGAAAACGAGGATTCGTTTCCATTTGAGCGTACTTTAGTCAATTTTGATGGCATACTCCAGCTTGGGTTCCAGTTCCCAGATGTTCGGCTCGCAACAAAGTTATTGACTGGTACGCTAGTTTGCGACTTTGAGTTTTCGATTGGAATTTGGTGGAATTGTTTACTGCCTCAAAATGAAAAAACTTTCTATTATGCTTTAACTTTCTATTATGCTTGAACTTTTTGGATACATGTACCAAACTACCAATACTACCATTATGCTTAAGTAGTTGGATTTGTGATATGATTTTGAGCATGCTGACATTTTCTTGTATCTTTAGGTACATGTACAACTGTCGTTTTGTAGATGTCACCGAAATCTTCAATATTTGAAATGAGAAAAGAAGAAGCGTTTCATCAAGCTTTGTTATTTTCTTTTTTCAAGATAGTACGTCATATTCACAAGCCGAAATTGAGGAGGAGCCTGATTTAAGAGTGAAATATTTTCTGAATGTTTATTAATGTAATGTACTTCATTAGTTTCTGTGGATGATGGGTTTGGTTATATATATACAATAATTATATGTATACAATATTTTGCAAACTAGTTTTATGTTGGTCTCATTGATGAAAGCAGTGTAGGTTATTCACTAATAATTTCATTTATTTTTTTTACAAAAAAAAGAACAATATACATCAAACTTTACAAAAAAACTGATGTCTATTTATGCAATAGACATTGGTTTTTAGCAAAACTCTGATGCATATTCCATGAATAGGCATCAGATAAAATTAAAACTGATGTCTATTTTCTAATAGACATCGGACTTAAGACTGATGTATAAGCTTAGAGAATATACATGTGTCAACTGTGCATCAGTTCAAAATCTGATGCCTATTAATAAAAAAGTTTGATGTCTATAATGATTTTTGTAGTAGTGTGGAGTCGCTTGTGGTGGTGGGTGCGGTGAGAGAGGGTGGTTGTGTGAGGGAGCGTGCGAGAGAGGGAGAGGCGATTAGCGTTTAGAGAGTGGAGTGAGGGAACGTCGACCCAGCCTGCCGGAGTTCCTCACTGCACTGACCACCCACCCACATCGGCCTTCCAGACCTTACGTCGCCGACTTTAATGTGGTGTTTGGTGTCGTTTGGTTGCGTCTACAGTTGGGTTTAAGGGTGTTTCGGTATCGTCGGTTGCGTCGGCAGTTGGCTTTGGTGCCAGTCGTCGCCACGTCGCTGGTGGTTGTCGTTCTGGCTCTGTCTGCTGCTTTTTATTCCTCCAGCATCCGCGTCGCTGGGGTGTGCGTTTGTCTTCTATTTGTTGCGTATTAGTGGTTGCCAATCCGCGGCTGGTGTTTAGCCTGCACCCTCCTGCCGTTGCCGGTTGTCTGGCTGCCGTCGGACATCCATGGTGTTGTGTTGGTAGGTTCTTCTTGGGTGGGTGGCTGTCGTGTGATTAGGGTTTCCCTTTTATTTTCTTTTTTCTTTTTGTTTTGTTTTTTTTGTTTTGTTCTTGGCTAGCCCATGCACGTGCCCCTGCATGCCCTAGCATGTGAATTGGTGTTTGCTTCTTGTTGATGCACGAATTGCACCATGCCTATTTTAGTACGTTTTCATTGTCCTTTTTCGAGTATTCATGAATGTCCGGATGGTCATGGTAGGGGCCTTACTAAGGCCGCATGGCAAAAGCATTTTCAGGATCGACATTGTATTGATGGTGCTATGAGTCTGACACGTCAAACTCTTACTGATAGTCTGACAGTTTTTTCTAATGCCGAGATTACATTGAAGCGGATGAGGCTTTGGTTGTGTGGGGAGTGTTTTAAAACCCATACCTTTCGCTCTAGGTGTCGGCATCGTCGGGGTGATATTGTTGTGCCTCCGGATTGTAGTGATGGTATCGTTAGCTTTATTATTCATGGTATCCCTAGACCTCCGGCTCTGTCTCCCTCGGTTCTTTCTTCTGATGATGGGGTTGAGCTTGTTCAGTGGTCCGTGTCTTCGCTTGCTTGTTTATTATCTTTGGGCCTTCGCACCGTGAAATATATTCCTCCTAAGTGTCGGCATGGGTTTGCTCGGGTTTTGAAGGGGGTCTTGGATGATGTGGCTTACTCTTCTGGTGACCTCTCCTGTTGGGTTCGTATGCTTGTGTTGCCTCTTTGTCTGCTTAAGACCTTCGCTCCTAGGAGTAATCTTGAGTGTAGGACTGCTATTAGGCAACAGCGTCAGGAGGAGAGTATTAGCAGCTTTTGCGGGAATGTTTGGATGAGGTTCCTCTCTTGTTTCATGTGGAGGAGGATCTTCATATGAGTGATCTTAACCTCCGCCAATGTCGGCGGAAGATTTGTGATGGTCACTATGCTGCTGCTGTTAGGGTGCTTTCTTTCTCTGGCGTCGCCCCTACTCTGATTTCACTCTTGGGGCTTTGCGAGAGAAGCACTCGGTCGCCCCATCTTCTTCATTGCCTCTTTTGCCTGTGGATCATCATTCTCTTGTTGCCTTTTCGGCTGTGGTTTTGGATATGATTCGTAATTTCCCGCGTGGCACTTCTTGTGGGAGGGATGAGTTTCGTGCCCAACACCTCATGGACTGCTTGAGTAGTGTTGTTGTGCTTATCTTTGATGATCTGATCGCTTCTATTAATAGGGTGGTCAATCTTTTTCTTGAGGGCAGATGTCCACTAGGTCTTGGTAAGTACATTGCCAGCGCTCCGCTCACGCCGCTTGTTAAACCTGGTGGTGGTGTTCGTCATATTGCTGTTGGCACCGTCTGGAGACGTCTTGTTTCTAAGGTTGGTGCTTGTTTGGTTGGTCCTTCGTTGTGTTCTTATTTTGCTGGTTTTCAATTTGGGGTTGGGGTGTCCGGTGGAGGAGAGGCTGTATTACATGCCTTGAATCGGTTCATTGAGGCTTGTGGTGAGGATGTAGGGCTTTCTATGTTGCTGGTTGATATCCAGAATGCTTTCAACCTTGTTGATCGTGTAACCCTGCTTCTGGAAGTTCGTCGTCGTTGCCCGCTTCATTCCCGTTGGGTGAAGTTCTGTTACTCTAGTACTGCCCGTCTTTATTATGAGGCACATTGTTTCTGGTCTTGTCAGGGAGTCCAGCAGGTCCTTTGGGCCCGTTGCTTTTCGCGTTGGCTTTGCAGCCCTTGGTGTGCAAGATACGGGACTCTTTTGATTTGAGTTTGCAAGCTTGGTACTTGGATGATGGCACCATTGTTTGGGATACTTCGGAGGTGGGGAAGGTATTGGATTTGATTATGGCAGATGGTCCTCAGTTTGGTCTTCATCTTAATGTCGCTAAGACTGAGGATTTTTGGCCTACTGAGGATCCCCGAAGTCGACTTCCTGGTGTTTTCTCTCCTTCTATTGCTCGGCCTTTGCGTGGTGTCTCTGTTTTGGGTGGGCCTGTCAGTACTTGCCCTAGTTTTGGCAGTGAGCTTGTGGCGAAGAGAGTGACTAAGAACATCGAGCATATGGATTTGGTTGCTAGGATTAAGGACTCGCAATGTGAGTTGCTTTTGCTTAGAGCTTGTACTGGTATTTCTAAGCTCTACTTTACCCTCCGTACTTGTTCACCGAGAGTCTTTGGGTCTGTCCATCTTCGTTTTGATGCAGCGCTTCGTTCCAGCTTGGAACGTATTGTCACCGCGTCTGGGCCTGGTTTTGGGGATTGGCAGTGGCGCCTTGCCACTTTCCCTTTTCATCTTGGTGGTCTCGGTGTTTATGCTGCCGAGGATGTTTTGCATTATGCTTTTTTGGCGTCCCGTTTGAAGTCTGCAGATTTACAGGCTAAGCCATTACGACATTCTGGTATTGTAGATGCTGGTCCTACTTTTGATGATGTCTTGCGGGTGTTCTCTGAGACTACAGGTTCTGCCTTTTTACGTGATCCTAGTGAAATCGTTGCCCCTAAACTTATGAAGAAACTGGCAGATTTATATTTTGCGAAGATTGCTGCTACTGCAGAATCTGTTTTCTCTTTGATACCGCGTCAGCTTGCGTTATAAAAGTCTCAGCAGGGTGCCCACTCCTCTGATTGGTTGCGTGACGTTCCTATCTCTGGTTTGGGTCAGACTATGAACGATAGGACTTACCGTAGTGTGATGGGGTATCGACAGGGTATTCCGTTATTCACAGTATCTAGGCCTTGTCCTGCTTGCTCTCGGGTTTTTGCTGACGATGTGTATGGGACCACGCTGTTTCTTCTACTGGTACTGTGGGGGTCAAATCGGCATAACCGTGTTCGTGACACCTTATTCGACATCTGCTATAGGTCTGGTATTTCTGCGGGCAAGGAGGTTGATATCTGTTTGGTTGACGGGCACGGCGGATCTCTTCGTCCTGCGGATTTACTACTTTATTCCTGGGACAGAGGACGTAATGTGTGTGTTGATTTGACATGGTCTTCCCCCTTGACTCAGCCTGGGATGTCCAATTTTGTGCCGGGACGAGTTGTCGTCGATGCTGCTCAGCGCAAATGTGCTAAGTATGGGGATTTGTGCGCGACTGCTGGCTATGGGTTTCTACCCTTCTCTTTTTCTTCGCTTGGGGAGCTGGGATTAGGGATGGCAACGGGTCGGGTCCGGGTCGGGTCCAGTAGGACCCGGACCCGGACCCGTGCCCCGTACCTTGGACCCATACCCGACCCATACCCTAAAGGGTCCAAAATAATTGTACCCATACCCATACCCAACGGGTCCGGGTCCGGGTCGGGTCTACCCGCGGGTCTAGTTGAGAAAGCACTTGTGAAATTGACAATTTGAACTCCTTACCACACTTATGAGAAACAAAACCCGTGTTTGTCCGTCTGAAAGTAATAACCGTCTGATATGTAAACATATAATTCAATTCAATTCAATTCGTGTGATGCCCATCTAAAAGCATAACAAATGAGAAACAAAACCCGTCGACGAACAACAAATCAGTTTAGAGTCATTAAGTAGAAAATATCAAAGTAATTGAAGGATTAAAAAAAGAAACAAAAACCGTAAAAAAATGAGAGATTTACCTATCGACGAACTTGCTGCTGTTGCTGCTACTTTTGCGTGTGTTGTCGTCGTCCGTCGTCCGTCGTCTGTCGTCGTCGTCCGTCGGCGGCGGCCGTCGTCAGGCTAGATTAGAGGTAGGTGAGTAGTTGGGGATTTAGGGTTAGAGTTGCTGTGTAGTTGTGTATTGTGTATTGTGTTTGTGTGTTTGTATATTTGTGAATTGTGTATTTGTGTGGCTGGTGTGGCTGCGTTAATTTGATAGATTTAGGTTTTTTTTTTTTTTTAAATTATACGGGTCTACGGGTCGGGTCCGGGTCCTACAAAACAAACCCGGACCCGAACCCGAAAATATTATCCAAGACCCATACCCGACCCTTACCCGTTCGGGTCTTGAAAATTAAGACCCATACCCGACCCATTAGGGTCCGACCCGGCGGGTTTGGGTCGGGTCTTGGACCCACTGCCATACCTAGCTGGGATCGGATGCTGTTGTCTTGCTCAAGCGGATCCATAAATTGTCGGTATCTCAGGATGTTAGGGCTTGGGTGGCCGCTTATATCTTTACTAGACTTAGTTTTGCTTTAGCTAAGGGGGTGGGGCACATATTGTCCCTCGGCTCCCCACCAACTTCTTGTAAACTTTACATTTTATTTTAATGAAAGCTGCGCGCATCTTATAATAAAAAAAAAATAATAATAATAATCTCTCAGCCTAAAAAAAAAAATATAAATATATAATAATAATAATAATAATAATAATATTAATAATAAAACAAAGAAATTTAAAATGAGTTTAGTTAACTAAGGAGGGGTTAACATCTTAACCACACATGTTAAATGACTAACCAACCCCTAAACTAATCTAACCTAATTAACTCTAGTAATCCACGTGTCCAATTTGGCAATTTCTATTCGTCGTGTATGGGAATTGCCATAGTGCCATACACGTCGTGTATCCGTAGCCTTTTTGCAATCTTATCCTTAACTTTTATCTATCTTTACACAATCTTGTCCTTATCCTTATCTCTTACTCACAATCTTATCGAATGACCAAGATCAAATAATTAAGATATCAATATGACAAGATCTTATCTTTTATCTCTTACACACAATCTTATCTTTTATCTTTTACACAAAAACTTATCCTAACTTTTATCTCTTTATGCACAATCTGATCTTTATCCTTATCTCTTAGACACAACCTAATCCAACGGCCAAGATCAAATAACTGAGATATCAATCCAACGGCTTAAATATAATTTTTTTTTTCTATAAATAGACCCATACTCCAACACTTATTACTCATCTCCCATATCTTATTACTCTACATCTAATCTCATATTTATCCTTTTCTCTAATTATTCTTTCTTATTTCTATACATTTTGTAGTTAAATATGAATAATAATAATTTTAGTAATAATAATTCAAATAATTTTAATAATATGTATTCAAATAATAATAACGAGGATTCAGATAATTCTGATGATTTTAATTCCTCCTTGTCTTCAAATAATTCCTCGGATGAGCGTTTTGAAGTACGTTCAGAAGAGAGAAGACAACTAAGAAATATTATTATTAATAAAGTTCGACAATCACTAATTCAACCACCTCGAATTCCCCGGAGACAACCTCGTCGAAGAAGAAGGTATATTGAGAGGAATCGAGAAGATGGTCACCAACAACTATACAACGATTACTTTGCTCCTAACCGGTGTACTCAGATAAGATGTTTCGACGAAGGTTTAGAATGCGTAGACCTTTGTTCCTGCGAGTGGTAAACGGTGTCAAGGCCGTTAATGATTACTTTGAAGATGGGCCAGATGCAACTGGTAGGGACAGTTTTACCCCTCTTCAAAAATGCACTATGTCAATTAGAATGCTTTGTTATGGAGACTCCGCCGACAGGATCGACGAGTATTTAAGAGTTGGTGAATCAATCGCACGAGAGTGTCTTCAATACTTTACTGATGCAGTCATTTCTCACTTTGGAACTACATATTTAAGGCTTCCAACAGTAGAAGACACTCAAAGGTTAGTTCAAATCGGAGCATCTAGAGGTTTTCCAGGAATGTTGGAGAGCATAGATTGTATGCACTGGAAATGGAAGAACTGCACAAAGGCGTGGCTGGGGAACTTTCAAGGGCGTAATTCAAGTCCGACGGTAATTCTGGAAGCTATTGCCTCACAGATCTATGGATATGGCATTCCTACTTTGGTACTCCAGGTTCGGCAAATGATTTAAATGTTTTACATCGTTCACCAGTTTTTGATGCCTTATTAAATGAGTATACACCACGCGTTAATTATATGCTAACTGGCAATCAATATGATTGCGGTTATTATTTAACGGATGATATTTACCCAAAATGGGCTACCTTTATTCAGTCGGTAAGACTTCCGCAAACTCCCAAAGATAGGTTATTTGCAACAAAACAAGAAAGTGATATAAAGGATGTTGAACGTACTTTCGGAGTATTACAAGCTCGTTTGCAGTTATACATAACCCAGCGCGTTATTGGAGTAAAGAATTTATTCATAAAATAATGACAACTTGCATCATATTCCATAATATGATTGTTGAAGATGAACGAGAGTCATACGCTGGTAATGACAATATACAAGAGTACGTACATTGGTAATCATAATGATGATGAAGAACTTAGTGTTGATGCTCCCGCCTATAAGATAGGATATATCGAAGACATACATCAATTTGTGGCAAATAGAAATGTTATGCAAGACCCACGAAGGCATCAATCTCTTAAAAAAGACTTATTTGAACATATATGACAACAATTTGGTTAATTAAGTTTTATCCTTGAAGTACATGTAATTTGGTTGTATTATATTTATTTTAATAGTTTATTTACTTAAGTGTCGGTGTTTATTTTTAGTTCTATGTTTTAATTTATTTATGTAGTAATTGTTGCAAGTTTTAATTGTGTAAGATGGAGAATATTGAAGAGTAGATGTTTTTTTAATTTTAACTTTGCCTACGTTTTATTTGGTTTTTATTTAGTTAATGTAATGTAATTTTTATATTAAAAAAAACCATTTAAAAAAAACCGTTTTATTTGGTTTTTATTTAGTAGTAAATTTATATTCAAAAAAACCATTTTAAAAAATGAAATTTAAATTTACAATAATAACGGAAAAAATGATAAATTTTTAACTCAAAAATATAAATATGATTACAACTTTACAAGTATTTATAATGAAGTATAAAAAAAATGAGAGTAAGTGGAATGTTGATGTGGATAGTGTGGGATATAGTAAAGTATGTGGAATAATGAAAGTTGAGTATTTGTATGTGTGAGTGCTTTTTTGATTTTTTTTGGTAAATTTTTGTGGTGAGTGGAAAGCTGAGGTGGAAGCCGAATAGGAGAGAGAAAAGCTAAAAAAGTGTATGATGAAAGCTAAAAAAGTGTATGATGAAAATGAGAAAAGCTAAAAAAGTCTTAAGGCCGAGGAGTGTTGGGTGAGGTTGTGGTGGGTCTAGCGTTGAGTTAGATGTAGATGACGTGGTGGGTATTCGGCAATATAGGTGATTGATGGTGTTTCGAGATTGCCATAAAGGGTGGTCGAAAAAGGTGGATTAAAAAAAATCCTACATTTCACGCGGTACCCTCCAGGTTTGATACTTTGCACGAAATACTCAATTTTGTGTTCCGGAAAACTTTAAGAGGTCATAACTCGTGTTTACGAGTTCATAAAGTTACGAATTTTTATCAGATCGATCATATTTCCGAGAACTATGATTTAAAAAAAATTGTCGTATTTGAATTATGTGGCTAGGAGTTTTTGTATGTCAAAGTTGTTTTTGCCGAACAAACTTTGAGTGACCATATCTCTTGGTCATGAGTTCCAAACTCGACAATTTTTTTTCAAATTATAGTAATTATTATGAATAAGAGGGAGTGTGTATTATCGTTAATACTATCGTAATTATTAGTTTTATTTTAAATTTTTACAAGTTCAATTCAGTTCAAATCCATTAAGTTCAGTTAAGTTCATTTCAGATTTATTAAATTCATAGTTTAGTTTAGTTCAGATTCATTAAGTTCAGTTCAATTCAGATCCATTAAGTTCAGTTCAATTCAATTCAGATCTAATAAATTCAGTTCAGGCAGCCTCAGTCCAAAAGAACAGGGCCTTAGTCTTCCTTAAGATGAATAAGGAATCGAGCCCTTTAAGCACTTGTCTAAGACAATGTTATCTTATAATGATAGTACTTATGTCACCACCATGTCGGAATCGACATTCATTGAGGCCGGGAAATTTCAGACAAAAACAAACTCGTAATAGTTAAACTTAAAAATTTCATCTTGTATTCGTTTAGAAAGTAATTGTTTCTCCCAACACTACGTAGTTTTAGAACTCCATGTTGTTACTAAGATTAAAACAATTGCTTTATTAAGACGAATAACGGAGATATTCATCTTAATATTACAACGGATTTAATATCATCTCACATGGGTCGACAAGATAATTTTTTTGCTTTTCTCTACGTATTCAGTTTTATCTTATTTATCCCAACTCATATGTTAGATTTTGTAACAACCCGGATTTCACGATAAAGGAAATAACGTATAAATAGACAATAATCAGAGTTTAACAATGAAAATAGGGTCAAGGTGGCGGAAACACCTGACCAATCCGGATCGCTACTAAATCCAAAACTAAACTATTACATTATTAATATTCTCAAAGGAAACCTAGATAGCTAAACATATTATTTATCTTGCCACAAGTCTCTCCGTCCCAACATCCAGACAAGCAGCATCCAAATTCAACCTGAGAATGGGGGGGTCGACAATCAGTCGGGAGTAACTAGATGTTCTCCCAATCATGTTTACAACAGACTGAATTAATCAACAATAAATAACAACTGAAAATACTCATGAACGACATGTGAAGAAATTAGTAATCATGTCATCATAGTAATCATCATAAATCATCAATAACAAGAAATGAATAACCAACATTGGAGCGTATAACAACTGCCTCCACTTACCAAACATAGTGTATAGAACGAACGCCGTTAGAGCATATAACAACTGCCTCTAACTGTCAGAGCGTATAACAACTGCCTCTGAACGGATGGAGCGTATAACACTACAAAAAAAATCTGAATAGCGACGGACAATTCCGTCGCAAATACCCTTAAATCCGTCGCTAAAAGGCATTTGCGACGGAATTTCCGTCACAAGCACTCCGTCGCAAATTTTCGTCGCAAAAGCTAGATTCTGCGACGGAAATTCCGTCGCAAATTTTTGCGACGGAAATTCCGTCGCAAATTCCGTCACAAAACACTATTCAAAAAAAAAAACAATTTTTTTTTTTTTTTTATCATTTCGCGCGTGAATTTATCACGCGCGATTTTTTTAACCGCATGTTTTTCCGCTTCAATTCATAAGTCACATATTCAATGTAAGAAGTGAGGGATTCTATATAAACATAAGAAATTTGCTGTTTTTTTCCGATGTGGGATGGATTTGCGACGGAATTTCCGTCGCAAATCCATTAATCCGTCGCAAATATATTTTCCCGCGCGAGCCAAAAATTCCGCGCTAAAAAAGAATTTCCGTCGCAAAATCCGTCGCAAACACTATTCAATTTTTTTTTTTTTTTTTTTTCATTTTATCATTTCGCGGGTGAATTGAGTTTGCGACGGAATTTCCGTCGCAAAATCCGTCGCAAACTGATGTATTGCGACGGAATGCAATCCGTCGCAAAACATCCGTCGCAAAATATCAAAAATTTCGTCGCAAAGTCAATTTTGCGACGGATTTGAATTCCGTCGCAACAAATCCGTCGCAAAATGCCTTTTTTGTTGTAGTGTAACAACCGCCTCTGAACGGATGAAGCGTATAACAACTGCCTCCATCGGTGTGGATCGTATAACAACTGCATCCACGGTACTATGTATAGCGTATAACAACTGCCTATATGTCTAAGACCTGGCCAGACTCTCGATGCATTAACTATACATCGAACAACACACGGGAAGAGCGTATAACAAATACCTCTAGCCATTCCCGAACATAGACCTACGACACATCCCCAAAGGGTAGCGTTTGCTCATTCCGATCGGTATTTAACTGATACCTCTCGTCATCTATACAAGTAGCCAATAAACCACTTTACAATTTAACTGATTGTACAAACATGTGAATAACATCACAACTCATAACATAGAAAAGTATAACCAACTGAACTATTATATCGAAAAGAGTAACCAACGAGATATATAGTCACAATGTTATAGTATACCTAATTATAACAAAACATGTGAACAAGCACATAGGATCAAAGGTATAGTACCTTGAAGTATAACATTACACTTTAGAAGTCACGTTACAGTTTGAGCTACCATAACATCAAGCATAGAATCATGTATATATTCAACGTTTAGAATAATTAAAACGCTTAGACAGTTTATATACAAGAATGAGCTAATAAATTAAAATAATAAAACCGGGCACGAACACTTTAACCAATCCAAAATTAGGCGAAATCGGAAATAATTAAATAAAGGATGTAATCAATAAATACAAAATAAGTTATTAAATCCGAAAATAATTATTTTAATAAGAGAATTTGCAAATAAAAATTATTATAAAACACGGGTGTTACAGATTTTCCCCGTTAACATTAAGACCGGTATAGATCGTTTGAAAACATAATTTGACAAACTGAAAGAATGTAATCCCATAATCTTTATTGACTGAATAAGCAATGTATATATACACCTAGCGTATCTTCTATGATTACAATAATATCTACATAAAATATCTACGATATATAAATAAGAATATTACATATTCTATTACACCCCCGCAGTCGCAACGGTAGAAGGACGGACGTTAAGACTGGAACGAAAATCGTCAAAAAGGGCACGTGGGAGACCCTTTGTAAAAATGTTAGCGTACTGGTATCGGAAAGGAACATGAAGAACGTGTACGTGACCAAGTGCAACCTTCTCACGAACGAAATGAATATCCATTTCAATATGCTTGGTTCGTTTATGGTTGACGGGGTTGCCGGAGAGATAAAATTCACTTATTTTGTCGTAATAAACGAAAGTGGCTTTGGATAGCGGACAATGAAGTTCAAGAAGCAGATTTCGCAACCAGCAAGTCTTAATAACGACATTAGCCACCCCACGATACTCGGCTTATTGACAAGGTAGGTTGGCGCTTTGATGACCAAGAGACAATATTGTCGCCCAAATAAACGCAATTGTCTGATGTTGAGCGACGTGTATCCGGGCAGCCGCCCCAATCAGCATCAGAGTAAGCAATGAGAGAGCCAACAGAGGAGGGCCGAATAGACAGCCCATGATCATGGGTACCCCGAAGATAACACAAAACACGTTTTAATACAGCATAATATGGCTCACGGGGATCGTGCATATAGAGGCAATTTTTTTACCGCATAAGCAATGTCGGGGGGAGTAAATGTAAGATATTGAAGAGCACCAGCAAGACTACGGTACTTACCAGGGTCAGCAACGGATGGGCCAGATGAGGCGTTGAGCTTAGAAAGCGTGTCGACCGGAGTGTGAGATGGCTTACACGAAGACATATTAGCTCGAACCAAAATTTCTTCAGCATATTTCCTTTGAGATAATTAAGGAGGAGGAGGAGCATCGTCGAGCAGATGGTCATCGACATCATATGCAACCGCGGTATTCAGAAATAATTCGGCTCATAAGGAGTATTGGACACTATCATCCATTTCAAGAACAATGGCGACATGGTTTTTGATGGTGGTGACGCCAAAAATTGAATGATAGGCGGGTTTAGAGGAAAAGGACTCACCGCTGGTCATGGTGAAGAGAAAAGGCAGAGGGCCAAATAGGGAGAAGGAGGCTAAGTTTTTTTTTTAGAGAGAAAGGGACACTAATACCATGAAACAATGTAATTTCATAATCTTTATTAACTGAATAAGCAATGTATATATACACCTAGCGTATTTCCTATGATTACAATAATATCTTTATTATGATTACAATAACAAAATCCGCAACTGATATGACTTTGATAAAACGTGGAGTAGGAGCAAATTTGTAAAAAGGCAGCTGATTTGCTTGGACTTGTTTGTGTTGGACTTACGTAAGACCAACAAGCATCAACATTCAATAAAAATTCATTCAAAAATCAAGTCCCACCACATTTTTGCATAGAAAAAAATAATAAAAGAAAAAAAAATTGCATCCAACTTCAAACTCTACTTGTTTTCCTTGATTTGTTTTGCAATTATCTTCAAATTTTCAACATAAAATTTTGGGTTTACACCAAAAAGATGTTTAATTTGGGTGATGATATTGGATTAGACAGCTATAGAATACATTGGCTTATTTGGATCCAAATATTAATCATGTTTTTATTAACTTTATCCATTTTGTTATCTTATTTGGGTCTCTTTACTCTTGATTCTTCTTCTAAATCTGATTCTATCTCCTTTATTTCTTCATCTCAACTGGGTTCTTCTTCAAATTCCTCTCAAACTACTCAGGTTTGTTTTTTTTTTTTTTTTTTTTTTTTTTTCTGTAATTGGGTTCGTTCAATTATAGTTTAAATACTGTACTGATGTGTAACTGTGAATTTAGTATTTTGTATTGTTTTTTTGAAATGCCAACTAAAGTTTTGACCTTTAATTGTTCTTGATGAAGATTATAGGCACTTTGATTGTGAATTGTGATTTTCCCAAGTTTCAAACTTGCAAAAGCTTGAGTTTTGTGAAAGCAATTTCATTGTTTGTTAGATTTTGACTTGGTAGTTTTGGTAAATGATTAATATGGGTTATGTTGGGTATGGATTTTGTTAAAATTTGAGAGAAAAAAGAAATACTTACCCTAACATTTTATCTGAGATGGCATGCTAAGTAGGAATAACAAATTCTCATTGTAGACGGGCATATCCGTCTACAATTGTAGACGGGTTGGATCCCTCTCACAAAAATGCAAGACTGTAGGAATAAATTGGGTTAGTGTTGGCTGGGATTTTTGCAATACAGTGTTGACTGATTAAGGTATGAATGAGGTTACCTAGATTTGTGCTGAAGGCGTGGTGGCGGAGTTAATAATTATTGCAGGTAGTTTATTGATGGTGGCAATTATGGGTTTGATTTCCTTCTATAATGTGTTCATGTGTAATTAAAGGCTGTAATTTGAAAAAAAAAATATTAGAATATTTTTCTTACTTCAGTCATTAACCTTGATGTGGTGCAACAAACCAATTAAAGTTTAAAATATTTTGGCTGTTTTTCATTTTAACTTCCATTATGTTACAGTGTAACTTTGTGAGAGGGTAACATAGGTTATGTGGTGTAATGGTAGCAGGGAAAATTTTGTCAAATGTAGGAATTTATACGCTAAACAAGACAGTTTAACTTAATCGATAGTATTAAGAAGAGACTAGGGAGATACAGTTTCATGATAGGATATGGTGAGGAGTCTGAGGAATGAGGATTTAAGGTATTGGATTGAACTTTTGAAGTTTGATGGTTCGAAGCAGAGAACTCGACTCGGAAGCATACCTTGTTTGGCTGTCTGGTTCTCTTGTCTCAGACTTTGTTTTTCTATAGAAGCATGACTCTCCCCAAAAACAATTGAATTACAAAGCAGTTAAAGGTTCTGGCTGCAGAGAATTAAAAATAGAGTGACCTAGATTTAGTGCAGCTCTCGTTGTTCCATGTTACCCTGATATGATGAGAAACTTATACCATCCAATTTTGTTATTTCTGTTGAAGCAAAGAGAGTGAAGCGAATCTGCCGTGTATGATGTATTGCCGTGTTATGTGATGGCATATGAGATATAAATATGTTTGGCATAATTCTGTTTTCAGTGATTTCCATTTGCCTGGCTTCAACTCATTCTTCCAATTAATCCGTTAAGAGACTGTCTAATAACGTATTAAAAGCGTGAGACATGTCATTTTACACATTATGGGACTCATAGTTATCTAATAAATGAATCACACCTGAAGCCATCTCACAAGAAGTCTATTGTAGACCGTTTTATGCTTCCACTGGAGAATTTGTGCACCTCATTACAATCTTTGACATGTTACTAGTAGATCCAAAATTAGTTGGTGTATTAAGATCAAGGAACGGATACTAAAAGAAAGAAATGTACAGGTAGCAGGAAACCGTGATGGTGGAGAAGTAAATACAGCCAGCAGCAACAGTAATAATGCGGAAAGGGGTGGCTCTTCTGGGAAGTCTTTAGCTTCAGCTCTTAATGATGAACGAGTCTATCACCCATGTACCTACTTTGATCTTGCTAAACAAGCTTTTCTCAAGTGTTTAGGTTTAGGCTCGAAATCTCCAAATACTCCTGATAAAGAACATGACCATCAACACTGATACTACTACATCTTCTCGTCGTCTTTGGGAAAATTTCCAGTTTGGTGCCTTGACATTTAAGCTAATTTCTTCTTGGTATCCTGTGGTTTGGCTGATTCCACTTTGGCAACAAACATAAGGTTTGAATTATTTCTCACTTTGGTAACCTGAAGTGCATCCCCAAAATTTCATACTAACAACAAATATTTTTAAGCATAATAGAATTTATATTTCTTGGAATATATGGTGAAAATTCACTATATATTTACTTAAATTTTATTATGCTTAGAAATGTCATTAATTTAGATGAAATTTTATTTATTTAAAACCATGGTTACCGGATTCGCTATGAATAAGTCCTTACCGATTCGCGATTTGCTCTTCTAAAATGTGTGTTATATGTATTTCCAGTAAGCAACATGATAGAATTCGTTGTTAACGATTCCCGATTCGTAGGGTACCGAGCGAATCCGGCAACCATGTTTTAAACCTTAGACAACCAAAGTGAGACAATTTGTGTACACCATGTTACCCGATTGAGAAATGCCTCGAATCTAAAGTGGAATTATTCAAACCGCAAGGAACCAAATTGAAATTAACCCAAACCTCAAGCACTATATGATTACATCTCTGTATTCACTGATACACAATACAGTGAGACGGAGTGATGAATTCAGTCGCCGTTCGTGGCATTGTGGAATTTTGGAGATCATGGGTTAAGTTATGTGTAATATCTGAAATCTCATAACCTGTGTGTCTGTGTTTATGGTAACATACATTGTTTAGCTGGATTATATAGCTTGATGTTTGGTCTCTTTAATCATTTGATCTGGTCTTTCTTCTTATAGATGACTGATTTGTAAAGCCCTAAGCTCAGTATTCTGTAGTAGCTTTGTAAATTTTAATTGCTGAAATGCAGTGCTCCTGTACCCTGTGGGACTAGTACATTAGTAGTTGGCATTAGTGTAATCATTTCTACACTTCTCCGGTTATTGGCAAATTCTCATTTAAGACGAGCATATCCGTCTTAAGCATAAGCTGGGTCAAATATGTCCATGTGGGATGGAATAAGACAGACACGGAGTACATGGAGAAAAACAAAAGGATTTGTCTCCTGTGTTCATGTGGGTTGACATTTAACCCGTCTTAAGTAAGACTAACCGGTCTTAGGTTCAACTTTCTCTCCCCTAATTATTTGCATACATTCTTTTTTGTTTTAGTTTGTCCATTTATAGGTAACGAAAAGTTGTTTAATTCTAAGTACAACTCAGAGATGCTATTCCTCATTGATGTCAATATTATTAACAGAATGCATACCCGGACTTATGCACAACAAAAATTACCAGATATACCAAACAGATAAAATCTTCAAAATTATTGGAAAACAGCAAAATTATTTTCATAATACAACTAATAACACCACAATATTTGTTAGAGAAATCTGACAAAACCCTATTCAAATTAAAACCTTCATTATTCCATGCTTGATTTTAAAAATACTTCATAATTAATTCTTCAAGCCATAAATAACAACAAAAATACCCTAAATTTCCACCATTGTAATTGCTTATGCAATTATTTCAATTTTTTTCAAAAAGTTGCTGCATTTTCGTGACGAAAAACCCATTTATTTCTTCATTGATGGGTAACAGTAAACTCAATAAATTAAAAATCAACACGTCCAAAAAGTTAACGGAGTCGCCTTCGACGTCGTCACCCGTGGCAAGTCGAATCAACTCGACCTTAGTCCCACCTTCTCCTAAGAAAAATAAAGAGC
Organism: Heliosperma pusillum; assembly: GCA_022085475.1. NCBI lineage: Eukaryota > Viridiplantae > Streptophyta > Magnoliopsida > Caryophyllales > Caryophyllaceae > Heliosperma > Heliosperma pusillum. The sequence goes on along the minus strand of JAIUZE010045954.1, from coordinate 58,233 downwards.
CTCACAAAAAACCCAAGGCAATTCGCGTTCTACGGTCGGTAATCCGATCACTTCCTATAATTACCCCTAAACCATGTCATTTCCCAGGCGGGTTACCCACGCGGAGCAGTTCATCGGGTAATCGGGTTACGGGTACAATGTTCGGATACAAGAAGGGTAAGGTGAACTTTTCCTTGCAAGAAACTACAAAGAGTTTACCAACATTGGTGTTGGAGCTACCAATTCAAACAAATGCATTGCAAAAGGAAATGAGTCTAGGAATGGTCAGAATTGCCCTTGAATGTGAAAAAAGACCCGAAAAGGATAAATCAATTTTGTTAGATGAGCCGTTATGGACCATGTTTTGCAACGGTAAGAAATTTGGGTATGCAGTCAAGAGGGAGGCGAATGATGTCGATTTAAACGTTATGGAGCTTCTTAAGGTCATAACAATGGGAATCGGAGTCTTGCCAGCATCGCAATTCTCCGAGGGAGAGGATCCTGAGGACGAGTTGCCTTATGTTCGTGCCCATTTTGATCATGTAGTCGGATCAAGGGATTCCGAGACCTTGTATATGATATGTCCTGACGGAAATAATGTTCCTGAGCTTAGCATTTTCTTTGTAAGAATATAAGTTCAGTAAATTTGATGACCATTATTACAACATTGTATCTTTCTATTTTGTATATACGAGTATATATATTTCTTTCGACAAACATTTTGATGGCAGACAAATCTCACATATACATGAAACATGGTAAAACTTAAATTTCACCAAAATTTGAAGTTCTAATCATAAAAAGAATATGGTGAATTAACTCCCAACAGGGGTGATTCAGTGTAACTTTTAATAGAACTTTTTTCGAAGATTGTCGCTACCACTGCAAACTACTATCTCGAATTCGTGTAGTATGGTACACTAAAATGTGACATAAGGCCACTCTTGCAACAAACTTGGAGAAAGGTTTATTAAGAGTTATACTCAGGTTCACCTGCGCTCGATCATCAGAGAAACTAGGAGGCCATTTCAATAGCTTTGATGCACTCGAGTGGAGACGCATTATTTGACATTGCATCCATGAGAGCTTCATGCACTCCCTTGTTATTTTTTAAGAGCGATGCTGCCAACAAAACCTGAAAACCACTCACGGGAAGTTAGATTAGACGCGACCAAGAGATAGAGAGGACAAGGGAGAGATAGAGATAGCGAGAGAATAGATTAAACTTACAGCCCATCTAGTGAGATTCTGTTGTTGTGCCTTGCTGGGTTGCGGGTTACTCCTATTTATGAATCTCTAATAGACAAGAAAAACCAAGTGTTACTAATTTAAGATCGCAACCCTAATGTTTCCAATTCATACATCGCAGCGTCCGGTATAAGATAGTCTCATATATGAGACCAAACCAGATGCTCAAGTACTTCCAAAATTAATTATATGGTTAATATTTCTTTGATGCACCTGTGAAATTGTTTCATATAAACTTTTGTGTTCTTACCTGTGAGTTTGAGCTCTTATATGAGACTAGTCCGGATATCGAAGTACACTTCGTTAAATTATGGAACACAAACTTGAGGAATTACAGATTTACAGACCTGAAGGGTGAAAAGATCTGCAGATTGACCGATCACCTTCTCGTAGGTTAGCCCTTCAGCTGCTAACCCAGCCATGGTTACTACTGCCAATCGATCTAGTTCCTTGGCATCAAGCTTCCCGCTGTATATAAGCTTCTCCAATTTTTCATTCACTAGATTAACATGCTCTTTCCCAATATCCAATGAATATCCTAATATAGGAAGCCCAAGCAAATAGCCGACTGCGAACAACAAATACAGTATTTGATACAGGTGCGTGTCCAAGAGTCAGATTCGCTATTTTCCTGAAAATTATTCTTGGCTTGTTTTGCTTAAAATGGAAGTTTTCTAGTGTCAAACCCATACATGAGTAAAGAGTAAATTATACAAAGATGGTACCTAAAAAGTGAGCGGCTTCATGTCTGGCTAGCCTCTCTTGATAATCCGGAAACACGGCTGAGAATCTACCAATGATCGCCTGAAGAAGCCTGGAAGAGCAGCCCATGTTACTACTTACTAGTAAAGAGAGACTTGCACACTGATACTATCCACATGAATGTACATCAAAAGGCGCGGCTTACCCAGGTGAAACGCTTCCTATGGCCAAAACCACTAAAGGGATAGCTCCAATAAGGTAAGGTACGAAGAAGCCCCAATCCTACAACATCATGATGGCAGTTTAGATGGCTGCTGAAACGCGAATAGAATATCTAACAGAACATATCTAAGTAACCATTTTTGCATCATTTAGGGGATTAAACTTGTAACAACAGTTAAATGAGAACAATAAGATGGTATTTACCCCGGGAAGCTGGCCAGCGAGAACAGCCAACGCTCCTGCTACACCCACCACTGTAGTTAGAAATGCTGCCTGCATAACTGAAAATTATCATGTTGATGACATCCTTCAGTCACATTTCTTAAACACCTTCATTTCAAAACTTTCAGCACCATCCTATCAATTTATTGCAAAACTGTAGCAGTTGGTCGGCGCAATCTTAAGGCAATTATAATCATGGATCATCTGGAAACAGTTTTAGTGTTTATAACACGGAGATGCAAAAAAAAAAAGATATACAAAAAGTAGTGAAAACCCAAGCGGAATCTAGTTGTACTTATGAAAACAGGTAGTAGGCATTTGGCATTCGGGCACCACTATTGACTGTTATATAAACCGTGTATATTGGAGTCCGATACCTAACCTTAAACAGGTAGTAGGTATTTAGCCACTGTCACTCTGCCTTTGAGATCAGATACTGGGTCATGTGAATTCTACATAAAAAACTTACATCATTTCGGACACTAGGTATCGCAAGGTTTTCAGCATTCTTTATTCCAAGAGTTGTCAACTCCCCAAGTGATGTCTGTAAAATGAAGATAATACTATAATACTAGCATTTTGAGCAATTAGTAACCCTTAAACTGCATTTACCTCTAGAAATTAAATGTCTGCTAACAATGAAGGCTTACACTGCGACGAGAAACGTAAGGCTGAGAACTCCATCTTTTAGCCCAACCTACTTCACTTAGCTGATCAAGTGCTTCCTTGACAGCATCACTGTCTTTCTGCACCACAATATAGTGATGCTGTGATGCCCCTTTAGTAATAATCCTACGACTAAGTTTAGCGAGTCATTTTGTTTTAAATCATCGTAAGAAACGAAGGGAGGAGAGTAAAACCTTATCGAGAGCGGATTGAAGAGTTGAGAAATCAACAGCAGGAAGAGCAGCAGGAGAAGAAGAAGAAGAGCACCTTATGAATGTGAGTCTTTTCTTGGTAAGAGGGTTGGTAGTAGAAGTAGTAGAAGTGATGTTGAATCTGTTAATGGTGATGTCAAAGATACGAAAAGTGGTACCATGAAATGCAAACGCCATTGACATCCTTTCAAGCTTCCAACTACCTTTCTGTCAGATAAGGTTCTTTCTCGCGCCAACCACTCTTTTTCTCTCTGGGCCTCCCACTTTAACTCACTCAGTCACTCAAGTATAAATGTATTATAAGACGGTCTCATAATAAGTTCGTGATAAAATGGTTAAGATCTTTATAAAAACACAAATGGAACTAAATAAAATGGTTATTTATTTGATTGTTTGGTTGCGAGTTAAAATAACAGATTTCGGGAAATTATGTAAATTTGCAAAAATTTAGTCCGTTTGGTCGTCAATGTTTTATTTCAAAATTGGTGAATTGTAAATTCATATAAACTACGGAGTACCAATTACTACAAAATGGGGAAATTGGATTATCTACTACTCCGGTGAATTCTCATGAGATGAATGGCTACCGGAGTACCAGGTGAACGTAGCACCTCATACGCTCATAGTACAATATTTTGAGATAAATAACAAATTTGTTACAAGTAATTCCTTATTTCCTATTCGAGCTCTTTTTTGCCTTTGTTGGTATGCACCATCCTCTTTAGTATAGAGTTGAGTAGGATTACAAAGGTGGTAAAACAATTCCTCTTGAATTTGAACATTGCTACATCTCCGGCGCTCAAAATGGAGGCCTCACAAAATCAGCACATAAGTGGTTCCATCGAAAGCGTGGATTATTGTGTGGCTATAAATCATAGAGGACGAAAAATAAATTTACAATGTATATACAAGTTTTTCGAGTAAAATCATACACGATACAAAAATGTACAATATGCAATAGGAGACATCAAACTATATCACCAGAAACCAACTTCAAAATAACTAAATCACTGGAAACCATGAAAATGCATGCGGTAATAGGCCTTAGATGGCAAGGTTATTCTCCCTAAGAAAGCTCTCGATTTGGTTGAGGACCTGAAAATCCCGATAATAAGTACTGTCATCAGTAGCATTCAAACAACATGAAGGCGTGTCTAAGAATATGAAGAGATAGCTTACCTCAATCGCGATTACACTAGGACTCAAAGTATCTACATCTACCTTGCCTAGTTTTCCAGCGATATCTACACAAGGATACGAACTGAGATTAGGTAACTGTAGTTATTGCATAAATAGGGGCGTGTGTTGTTGATCACGATGATTTAAGGAAAAGTGATGCCAGTTTGTGAGGGTGTCATGGGAAGTGTCGTACGTTCAAAGGAAACTCGAGCATTAGCATTTGTATATGCTTCGTGTCTCTTTTCAAAAAGCTCGGACAATCGTGTAAACGCCTGCACGTAGGAAAAAAATCCATTAAAACAAGCAACTTGAATTTTCCCATTTATATTTTTCTTTGACTTATATTTTCATCACAATATCCAATATTTTGAACTATTAAAGATGAAAATATATAAAAAGTAGTTTTGATTGTTATAACAGAAACGAGAAAGAACAAATAAAGAACAATAAAGACGATAACACACAGATTTACGTGGTTCACTAACAGTGTGTTAGTTACGTCCACATGGCAGAAGGGAGGAGAGTTTTATGGAGTATTACAGAGTTTCGAGATTCAGAGTTCAGATTGTTATGATAACATAACTGTTAGGGTTAGGCTTAGAAAGTTTATATACTAATCTCTAAGACCTAGTACAGAAACCTAGAAAAGCCCAATAACAGGCCATAGGCCCAAAACAGAATCCTAGCCCAAATAGATTAACGGATACCGTTTAGGTTGGCGTTTAACCCATGGACCCCGACTCGCTGACCGGTCAGCGAGACCCCCGCATTGTCACTTGAAGTGGCAACTAAACTGATTCAAGGCATTATTCCAACATTGATAATCAAACCTGTGAAATTTTTCATTGTATATTACTTGTTTCGACAAATAGATGGTCAAAGTCAGTCAATAACCACCGACGCCAAATGGAAAAATATAAAGGGGGTGAGGGGTAGTATTATAATAGGCATGCATCAAACCTTGGTGTAAGCATCCCCTCCTTCACCATGCAACAAAGGACGAGTGGTGTAACCATCCCCTCCTTCACTATGCAACAAAGGACGAGTGCCAGTCCCGACTGCAGAAATCCTTCGTGCTAAGCAATCGATTGGTACGTCCAGCCAAACACTAACACCGCTTTGCATATGTCTCCTGGTCGATAAAGCATAAGAAACAAAATAGAATTGACGAACCTCTTAGAATTTAACGAGACAAGCCTATAGTTACGAATAAACTCAAGAAGATACCAATTAATCGGCCGAATAACAGCGCCACCACCAGTAGAAATGACTAGATGATGTTTTGTAGACACCTCCTCCAGCACCTTAGTCTACATTGGTAAAAGTGTGATTAATATAAGTCCAAAGACACGATCAGGTTTCCAACACATGAAAACGCAGACCGCAAGACCCAATTGCCACAGGATCTAGTAACACTATTAACCATCTCTAGCAAGTAAAATCCACTATCGGAAATTCACTCAGTTCACTTAATTTCACTACAGTTGCTTCTAGCACGATTTTAGGAGATGATCGATTTTGTTTTGTTGCCTATTTCTGACCTAAAATAGAAATGTACAGAATTAATTTGAATTTTTAAAAGCCCGGAAAGGAAATTGTAGTGAATCAAGTTAACTGAGAGAGCAATAAGTTCTGATTACTCGTACAATCATGCTTCTACCGCTGCCATTAGTTTTTGACACCAACAATTTCCTTTTTTCATAACACTCAACAGCATCCCAGTCTACAGGACATGGAACGTACAGCAGCTCTGAAATTCATTAGCATCTCAGGTGTCAAATTTTCTATAAGCTTAGAACTTTTCAATATCCAGAGTAAGATCATATATACATTTGAAATCGTTCTTGCATTGTTCCATCAATGCAATGAATTGATAGAATTCATTCTCACTCGCAGCCATTTTATTATGTTCTAGTTAATGTTTCCGTTTTAGGCGTGCGTGCCCTGCGGAGAATGAGTGTGAGACTCCCTAGCTCACTTGCATGCACTTACATAAAAGCCTCATCAAAAACAAACCTAAACTACTGGATAGGACTTAATCACACTACATTGAGGGAGTGCATAAACTAAAAGCTAAAAGCATTGAGTACATCATTACATAAACAAAATGAATTCACCTCTTTCTCTCTAAAGAAGCCTTCTCCATGTTGGTTGAAGATTTCTGCTACAGACATTCCCTCAAGTGTCTCCACCAGAGAGTCGCTAAAAACAGAAATATATGGTGACAAAAGGTTATGTCGCCGTACAAAAACAGCAGCATCAAAGGTCGTTTTGCAAACTCTAACAGGGTTTCATATATATACAGGTTTCATATAAATATACACAAATTTCTGTTACATGCTACTATGATAATAGTGATATTATCAGGTTTCGTTTAAAAATTTAAAGGAGATTCATAACACAATTAAACTGATAAGAGAGTATTAAGATGCTAACCTATCAAAGAACGAATAGTCGAGTACTTCAGCCAAAAGCTTGCCAATAGTTGTTTTTCCAGATCCCATCATGCCTGCATGCAAATACAATGATGAACATGCAAAGCCAAAATAGACAAACTAAGGCCGAGATAAAGATGACGCACTAACCAACAAGATAAATGCAGCGTCCATTTAAATACGGCCTAATCTGTAAAGACTTATTCTGCAAAACAGGTTAAGTTGAATTAACTCCAAATTTGTTAACTATATGTCTATATAGGACCAAATTAGGAACTAAAGACAAATTGACAATTCAAATTCAGATACCTACACAAACCCAATTAATAAAAAGAGAATGAGCAAGATCAAGAACTCGATGAAATCATGATAATAGAGAGAACCAATCTTACCTTCAAAACCAAGGACTCATCTAGAGCAGTAGGAATACCACCAGATTCTACAACAGGACCTTAACAAGAACAAGAAAAGTCCAAGTATGAATAGTGACAGTAATAGACAAAAAGAACCAACGACCAAAGCAAACAGAAAAAGTAAAAGTTCCCCATTGTAACTCCTTTCTAGTAAGAGTAGAAAGTGAGCAGACAAAAACAGTTTTCTTTACATTCTCAATTATCAACTTTCTTCCACGCCCAGGAAAAACAAGAATAAGGGGCCACTAAAACTTCAAAGCTAGCAAAAAATCTGGACGAAGGGACAAAGTGTTTATCTCGGGAGCATGATCAATAAGTGCATCACAATGCCATGTTCAGGGATTGTGCGTACGATATAATGAGTTTGTTTTATGTCACTTCTGTCCAGTCCTGCCTCGTATTGAAAAAAAAGTTATTTATGTAGGACAGACAGAACCTAAACACAAAGCAGACATGATAAAATGGATCATCCGGTATCAGCCACTGGCCGAAGTACGGGTATCCGATAACTTAATACTCCCTCAGTCCCTCTATATCTTATTGATGTCCCACTTTATTAAAATACTCTTCACATATATTCAAGTTAATGGGAACATCATTAAAAAAACGAAAGGAGTATGTGATTTCAGGTTTTGAAGAACTGTATAGACTATAGAGCAATAGTGCCAGTGATCTACCTCCTATACTTAATCATATACTCGGTATCTGTTGTACTATCCTCCATGTTTTGGAGTTACGTACAATAATGTCCATATAGTTGTCAACAATTCCAAAACATGGAGAATAGTACAACAATCTCCCTCCTCCGACATTTTTGGAGGTACCACTGAAACACACCTCATTAACCGATCCACCAAATACGACCGCGTCATTAACCGATCCATCTAATACGACCGCGTCTCCGCTCATGCCGACTGCAAGATCCCAATCGATGTAGTGTCCAACCTCGATCCAATATCATCCAAGTCTGTTCCCAACGGCAACCATACATGTCGGGTTGCACCCATCTCTCCTCGGGGCATGCACTCCCACGTGAACGAAACACCCTTCCGTGCCTCTTTGGAACTCCTTGAATTTCCGCACACATCCCAGCGTGCCGGTTTCACCTTGTGCGTTCTTGGACCACCTTCCGCCTTAAGTCACCGACTTTACTCACACGGTGCTTAGTGTAAGGCCCAATATGCATAGTTTTCGAGTCCCACGACAAGTCTCGTGAAACAAATTCCTTTTCATCCCTCCAGCCCCCTGCAGAGGTGTACAAAGTTCAAGTTCCACTCTTAGTCCCATGAGCTACTACCATAACTTCCTTGACTACTTTCCAGGAACTTCCCTCAAAGACAACCTTATCCTACTTTCTAAGTTTCTAACAGATATCAGTTTCTTTTTCAATTTCGGGATGAACATGGCGTCTGTAAGCTCCCGTCGAGGTCCGGATTTTCACATCACCTCTTCCCATAATTGGCATAGCCTTACCATTCACCAAGTAAGTCGTACCACCTCTTCCACCAACAAATTTCTGTAAGGAATTTCTACATAGGGTAGCGTGAAATGACACACCAGAGTCTAACACCCAAGACTCCATTGGATCTTCGACACTCACAGCCAAAAGATCACCCTCACTCTCAACAGCTATCGCCGTACTACCATCCTCATAACCACAATGCTCTTGGTGTTTCCTAGGATTCACATACCTCATCAAACTTGAGCTTCTCTTATCCTTGCGAACTACTAATTGCAGTGACATTAGTATCCCAACTACTAGGTAACGAGGATAACAAAATTAAAGCTTTTATCTCGTCATTGATATCTATTTTTACCGAACTTAGTTGCCTCGTGATCACATTATAATCATTAATTTGATCCGTCATGATGGTTCCTTCATGCATCTGTAAACCAAAAAATCTACGCCTAAGGAATACCTTATTTATAGCAGATGGTTTCTCATACATGTTCTCGGGACATTAGCACTTATGACATTGAATGCAACATTTCGAGCCAGCGTCAATCGGACCACACCAAGTGCTTGCCTATCCAATATTTCCCACTCAGCTTTCTCCATGGAATCCGGCTTAGAGCCTTACAATGGGAGATGCATATTCTTAGAATACAAATAATCAGTTCGAGAGAGCAAAATCTTCCCGTCGAATTTATCGAACATGACTTTACCTCCTTCCATTATTGCGAATTTTTTTGTGGTTCACTCTTCCCTCACCCTTACTCGCCCAACTGGGCTTTGATACCAGTTTGTAGGGAATTTTCGCAGGGTAATATTGACCACACACACAATATATTACCCTACGAAAATTCCCTACAGTATTTGATACTGGCGATGTAGGACAATGCAACAAGCTCCCAGGATATGGGGGACAATATAACCTATATCACTAAGCCTCTTATATTACCTTGTGTACCCACTGATAAGCATTTAATTAGTTACACTTTTCCTCTCATTTTCGTCCCAATTTTGGTCCGTTTACACGGATATGCGTGTCTTTAATTGCATTTTGCTTCCCGATTTCCCGTGCTATGAATGTCGATCTCAATTTGCAGGAATTAAGGCGGAAATGAAGAAATCGGAGCATAAAGGCCTTGCATGAGTCGGGATTCGGAGATGAGAAGAAGAATTGAGGAGAGAGAGCCCTCAGGTGGCGCAGGCCGGTCCTCCGACCGGCGGTCGGCCACCCGGCTCGGACCACAACCCCCACAAAGAAAGGAAAAAGAGAGGGAGAAGAAATAGGCCAGGTAGCGCCGGCCGGGCACCCGGCGGCCGGCCTACCACCCGGCTCGCACAACATCAGACAACATTCGAGAATTTTAAAGTGCTCCAGGCCGGTCGGTGGCCGGTGGCCGGCGGCCGGGCACCCGGCTTGGATCCCCTTTCTCATACTTAGATTATTTTTTGGAGAAGAAGAGAAGGAAGGGTTTGATGTGTTCCAGGCCGGTCAGAGGGCCGGCGGCCGGCCAACCGGCCGGGAACACAACACCGCATTTTCGCACCCTCTTCTATTTTCTTTCTTAATTTTGAGATACCTATATATACCCTCCCCCTAATTTTTGTAAGCAGTTTTTTATCAACTCTTAGCACGAAACCCTAGATCTGAAACTTTCATAGAATTAGCATTTAATCTTCTTTTAATCTTCCATAATTAAGCTAATTAGTTGGTTAATTAGTAATTGCAACTTGTTTTAGTGTTGAAACTTGGTTTTGTATTCAAAGATTGGTGACAAAATCTTGGTTATTATATCAAAGTTCTCATCTTTTTCCAAGTTGGTATAATTCCTTTACTTAATCTTGTCTTTAATTAAGTTTTCATTTCAATTCTTGTTATCATTTCATTGTTAATTAGAAGATGTGTATTGTTATTGATTTCCTTTTACAATCCTTAGTTAATATTGAATCTCCTTTGAATATGAGTGTGTAGTAATCTTGCTAGGGTCATGTGGGGGATTAGGGGTTATAGTATGAGTTGATGTGTTCTTGTTGTGGTTCATAGTTGATTATTGTCTTGTCTCCTTGCTACGCCTATAACATGTTTGATGAAATGCCTACTTGAGTTTGCATGATTCTCTCGTTTGTTTCGATTGCCATAAGAACGAAGGTCGTGGTCTTTCGTAGAACCGCTAGTTTGGCAAGCCGTATCTAGTGACGCGATAGCTAATTAGAGTCGGTTTGAGGAGGAATCGTAAGACCGATAGCCTCGATTCACTTTCCTAGACTAGACGACCCTTCAACTATTAAACCCGGCATTTTCACCCGACTTTACTACCCATATGAACCCACTCACCCTAGTTTCCCCTTTTATTCGATAATTATCCAATATTTCTCGTTTTAGGCCATATTTGTTGTTTTTATTTGTTTTTAATTTGTTGTGTTTAGTGGTTTTTAGTCCCCTCACCAAATTCTTGTTAGGCTAGAATAGGACGCATTCAAGCTTGTAGTTGACCTCTCCATCCTTAGTGGTTCGACCCCGACTTCCGCTGTCGCATTAGTTGGGTTTTATAAATTGTTTTTGCTTGAGCGGTGCGCGACGATAAGCCGCCCATCACAAGTATAAAGGAATTTAGATTCTTAAAAAAGATTATTTGGCTATGAGTCAGGTCAAGTTTAATCGGGTTAAAACGAGTTACATACATGTCGGTTCAGTTCAGTTTGGGTCAGGTCGGGTTTGTGGGTGAATCGGGTTTCGAGTCCGTTCGGGTCGAGTCACAAGTCGGTTCGGGTCATATCATTTCAGGTTCTATCGGTTTATTGGTTAACCTTCGGGTCGGTTCAGGTCGGTTTCAGTTCAGCAAATTTACGGTTTCTATCAGGTCGGTTATCGGATAAGTCAGGTCGGTTCTTCGGGTCAGGTCACCTTTTGCCAGCTCTACTTATAACCGAGCTAATTCAGCTATATATCACAGTACAACTGAATGTTGCATCTGGTATCGGCCTTTCAGCTATTGTTAAACCCAAAACCCTTCATAGCCTCAATATTCCTTACCTTAACCATGTTGGCTTGATGTTTCTGAAACTCTTATGCAAACCATACTTATTTTTATCCTTTGAACATATTTTTTGTTTGTTGTTGAACTATGTCAACTATGTGCATCAAGTGTTTTGTTCTTCTCTAGATGATGTCAAGAGGGGGAAGTATTATAATTGTGTAAGTGTGTGATCCTTTAACTCTAAGGCTAACGTTCACTGTAACATGTTTTGCTTCATGATTAGATGTTCTACTTAGGCTAATGTAGATTAACCATTTCATACCATGATCATGCTTTATTATGTCTTATGTTGAATGCTTAAAAACTGACTAATCATGGGCTAAGGGGGAACTTCACACATTAGTAAAACTTGCCATCATCAAAGGGGGAATTTGTTAGAACCACCCTTGGTTGATGATGTCAAGTTTTAATGTCATTTAATGGTTTGCTTCTTAGTTATGATTTATAGCATTTGAAACTCTCAATTATTTCTCAAGGATGGTGCAAGGATGATCAAAGATGAAGAAAGTCCTAGCCTAAGTCGAATGTTGTAAACGAAGTAGTGTAACATTCTTATTTTGTCAAGTGACTACAAAACCATGCAACAGTGCACGTCACTGTGGTACTGTGTTTCTGATACAACGAAAGGAGAAATTTTCAAATGAGTTTATTTGTCAAAATACTCGACTATTTCTTTCTAAATGATTTCTTATTTTCAAAGAAACAAATTAATAGTTTGAAAGAGACAAGTTTTTTTAATTGAGAAGCTAAGACTACTTGGTTAATAACCAAGTTCACTTGGTTAATAACCAATGGTCACAAGTAATTTATGGTTCCCATAACAATAATGGAAACACTTCTTTCATTTCTGAAAAATGGACAGCTCTCTTGAGCCTCACAAATCAGATTGTACTAATGAGATTTTGAAATGATTTTTCATCATATTATCTATTGGGAAAAAAAAGAAAATGATGTGTTGGGTTCCCTCTTTACACACATCTTCTTCTATAAATAGCCTCCTCATTTCTCATTCATCACCAAGACGTTTAAGAGTATTTATTGAGAAACTTTTCAAATCATTTTTGAGTTTAAAGCTTTGTTTTCAAGTGTGTGCAAAATCGTTTTAAGTTTTAAAGTTTTCAATCATTTTTCAAAAGAGCTGTAAATCTCCATGTATCAGTTCGCTGCACTGTGACATCTAAGTTTGTTCCATAATCTCGTGTTTAAGTCTTAATTGTGATCTCCATGTTCATTAAGTGAACGATTGAGATTCAAGACTCTGTAAACCTATGAGATAGAACACAAAAACTCTTGAAGCGGAGTAGCTTTAAGTTTGAGTGCAACCGAGGTTGGTTGGCGAGTTATTTTCATTGTAAGGGGTTTAGTAAGTTTGAGTAAATTTCTAAACAAGCAATAAAATAACATTGGAAGTAGGATTCAGAGTAGAAGCTGAACTAATTTAAAAACATCGTCTTGTTTGTTCATTTACTTTCACATTCCGCTACTTATTATTTACTTACTGCTCATCTCGTTATTTTGTCTTCGCCACAGTCTTCCATCTTTGACGTATTGTATATCTCGCTGCCTTGTCTGTGTCATAGTCCTTCATATTGTGACTCATACCTGTTGTTAATTCTTGTGAACTTAAATTCAATTAAGCTTCTCAAGTCTCGTACTTAATTTTTCTTGCTTGTGTTATCAAATAACCAAGTTAAGTAGAAATTTTTAAAAGTACACCTAATTCACCCCATCTCCCTCTTAGGTGTTAATCGTTCTTAACTATTCAAATAATATGAAAATAAAATACGATACAAAATAAAAAGAAGGGACTAACACCCTCATACTTACATGTTGACGAAACGAGATTGACTAAGTTAACGTTTAGTGATAGCTCGACTCGAATGTATGCAGAAAGTGCCCTTGTTAAAGGACTAAAGTTGATTAAGTTGATTAATTGTGTAGCTGGTCAAATTGGTCGGTCAAATGCAAACGTGACGGGTACTCAGAAGGATCTGAGCTTATGTAGTCGATTGATCAAGCACGTAGATGTCGATAGCTTAGAACAAGGTCTAGAATGGAAAGAGAGAAGAGAAGGGGCGGAATACTCGCGTGACTTAAAAGTGAGAACGGAGCTATCCTTTTATAGTAGATAATGTGAAAGAGTCGTTAGAACAACTCAAACTTATCTCGAAAATATTCTGAAAACAGAAAAAACGGCTGGGGACAGATGATGCTCCTCTTCCCCAAAGGTTTCCTACTGCGGAAGAAGAATTGTGGTAGATCTATACTTCCCTTTTAAAAGATACGAGATAATATTTTATTAAAAAAGGATAGAATTTGTAATATTAATATAATAAAATATCAAGAATAATCTGTTAGGTTCATATACCTACTCATAAGACTCATCTTATGATATATTAATTAACTCTTTAATTAGTTTCCAAGATCTAGTGCATGCAAACTATATAAAATAAAGATAAGAAGAAAACTTGTTTCCTCACATTGGTTTTGGACGAAATGGGCTTCTTACTCTTGTCCTTGAGCTTTAGATAGAGGGATGATCTTCCTAGTTCCAAGTGTAGGAACACTCCAATTAGTTGCACCAAGACACTCTATAATCACTCAAATATTGATATACTAGAACAATATAAGAGTACCCTTAAAATGCATGCATGAAACACTTCAAAATTACTACACTAGTAATATAGTGTCAATGTTTGAACAATAGTTCTTATGAAACTTCTTAAGTTTCTTATGAATATTTGATTTCTAGTAAGAAGTTGGAGTAGTAGAAAAATGAGATGAACTAGTGATTAAACAAGAGGAAAACATCCTCTTATTTACCTCACAAAGCCGGCACCCCTTTGGGAAGGGATGACATACTTTTCCTTTTTTGTCTTAACAAGGTGGTAAGGTGGTTATAGACATTTAGGGTAGTAATCATGGTGTTTAAGCTTTGATTAGAACATTTAATCAAAACCTTAACCCTACCCTACACCTTGTAAAACCGGTTCACCCATGTTAACATGGGTGTCCATATTATTTTGTGATTTTGTCAATTGTCACATATGTCACATATGTGACATGTGACATGTTATCTTATCTTATAATTATGTATTTAACTAATTTAAATACAATTTCATGTCAAATAAATTAAACTTAATATTTTAAGTAACAATTTATGATCACATATATATATAATGGGTCATCTCATATTTGGTTGACATAATCTACAACTAATTTTAATTATGATCAACCTAATATGCTTATCTCAAATATTTCATAAACACTAAGCATTCTTACTAATATAACGATTATATTATCAAATTGAATCTTATTTAATCATATTACAATAACACATGGTTCTCACTTATAATATAAACTTGTTCAGTTCAAGGGATTAATTAATCTATATCTATATACAATTAATTAACTTTCATGATTATGGAATCTTCCTTTCGGTGTGACCTCAAGGGATCAACTGATCACCACCGTCATACGACAGTAATGTCAAACTCTAGTAAGCCAATCATTACCGATTAATGTGGATCAATTGACTATAATGTAAATCAACCCTTTGTATTCTTATTAATGAGATTTAATTAAGTGATCGCACTATTTTTGAGGACACTTACTCCAACATAATCCGCGCGCTCTGACTCGGAGTTTTAAAACGGTTCTAGAAAATGACGCGGTTTTCGACCCGGGCTCCAAATGAACTCTAATGACTGTCAAAACGAACGTACCGGTGCGTAGATGACGACCAAGGAGTAGACACAAGTTTTTGAGCTATCACTTGACGATAAACATACGAACTGTCATAAATCGTTTCGCGTACCAAACACGCGGCCCAATCATCACTGGGTGGTTGGCAAAAGGTGTAGAAACGAGGTATCTACACAGAGGCAGAACAACAACAATGGGGAGAACAAGAGTTCAGCTTCGAAGATGGTGGCATATGCGAGCACAGTACAAGAGGGAAGACGCGCATGTTGTTAACATTTCTTATTTATAGTGTTCCTTCTTTTGTCTTATTCAATTCGGGGGTGACCCATTCTTTTATTTCAAAGAGTTGTGTTGTGTTATTGGGATTTGGAGTTAGTGAGTATGTAAACGATGACATATTTATACCTTCTGAAGAGTATGTATCTTGTAGCAAGTTGTTTAAATGGGTGTCTATGATTATGGAGGAGGTGGACTCTCCCATTGATTTGTTTGAATTTTCTTTAGACGGATTTGAAGTCATCGTCGGGATGGACTGGTTAGGTAGGTATAAAGATAATATAGATTATCATCAGAAAAAGGTGTCCTTAAAGGGTCCGAAGGGAGTTAGAGTATCGCACCGGGGATTCGTGCGTAAGTCTATGGTGAAGCTGATAGCGGCAATTACCTTGAAGACCTACTTGAGGAACGGCTACCTTATGATCTTGTGTCATGTGAGAGATATCAGAGTTGATGATCCGACAGCGGATCAGATTGAGGTGGTGAGGGAGTTTGATGACGTTTTTCCGAATGAGATACCGGGATTACCTTTAAAGAATGTGGGTGAGGTGAGAAGTTTTATGGGTTTGGCTGGGTATTATAAGAGGTTCGTGAAGGACTTTTCAAGGATAGGTAGACGTATGATGACATTAATGAGGAAAGAGAACAAGTTTTGTTGGAACGAGAGCTGTGAGACGGCGTTCCAAACCTTAAAGGAGCGTTTGACAACGGGTCCTATTTTGACATTACCTGAAGGGAGTGAGAACTTTGAGGTGTATACGGACGTCGAAGTGTGGTTTGGGGTGTGTGTTGATGCAGAATGGGAAGGTGATTGCATATGCGTCGAGGCAGTTGAAGCCTTATGAGGAAAACTACCCCACTAACGATCTAGAGTTGGGTGGTGGTATTCGCGCTGAAGATTTGGAGGCACTATTTGTATGGTGCTAGTTTTAAGGTGTTTTCAAACCATAAGAGTTTAAAGTACATCTATACCCAGAAGGAGTTGAATATGAGGTAGCGGCGGTGGATGGAGTTGATTGGAGACTATGATACGGAGATCATCTACCATGAAGGAAAGACTAATGTAGTTGCTGATGCTTTGAGTCGAAAGAGTGTACATTCCTTGTGCAATGCGATGTCTTTTATGCGGTTGAGGGATGAGGTAGCGAAAATGGGGATTCATGTGATTCGAAAGGGGGATGCTACTAGTAATTTGATGTTCGAGTCGGGATTATATGATGATATTAGGAGCAAATAGTTTGAGGATCCGAAGATTCTGTTGTGAAAGAAAAAAGCAGAGGAGGAGGGTACTACTCCTAGATTTTTGATTCATGCTGATGGGAGTGTTCGATTTGAGGGCCGATGGTGTGTGCAGAACGATCAGGAGCTTAATTGTTTAGGCTTATGAAAAAGCTAGCATTATGCCATCGTGTAGGCTTATGAAAAGCTTAGTTCTAATAAGAGAGAGCTTTTTTATAAGCCTACACGATGCCAAAAATAAAATATTAGTATCACCAACGACAGAACTAGAATTTGGAATAAGGAAAACAATATTTGTGGGAAAAAACTTTGGAGCCTACCTATCCTCCATGTCTGGAAAATCTTTGTTTGGAAACTTATCACAAATACCTTGCCGCTGGGATATGATTTTAATATAAGGAAAATTTAAATGGACTTTCATTGCCATTTATGCAGTGAGACAACATCAATTGAAACCCTTGAACATCTATTTAGGGATTGTCAATTGGCTCGAAGAAGCTAGAGCTCATCTATGCTGGGGATTCGAACAGATAACGATACTCATATTAATTTAAGAACCTAGTTCATCAATTGGTTGTCCTATTTTGCATGTATGAAGAATGCAGAAGAGCAAATAATATATTTTATTGCAGTTATAAGAAGCATCTGGCACTCGAGAAATGATTGCCTTTTTAGAGGCGTGATCCATCTCATGTTTCCATCTTACAGTAGTTACATGATAGCGCCGCTTTAGCCATTGCAGCTAATGTATCGACAAGAACATCTTCAACTTTTGAAAATTACAAGCCGAATGCTATGAAAGGAATGATAAGAGACCCATTCAGTATACATCTTGTATGCACATGATCCTCTTGCTGTACTATACATATAAAGGTTGATGCAAGCTGGAACCCTAGTCTCAGGTCTGCTATTGGATGGGTAGCCTATGATAATAATATTATCTTCCATAAAGATCATAAAACCTCTCGTCTGAAGGACCCTTACAAGCGGAAGCAACCGGTATTAAGGAGGTCCACACTTGGGCTAGATATCGCAACAACTATAATGTCCATGTTCTCACCGACAATCTTTGGCTACTCTTTCAAATCTTTAATTATGATAAAGACCATCACGAAGTTCATGGGATCTTAGAAGATATTTGGCAAATAGGCATATCTTTTCATTGTCTAAGTTTTAGTTACATTCCCTGCTCCTAGTGGCGGACCCATGGCTTTAAGAATGAGAGTGCACAATTGAAAAAAAAAAACTCGGAACAATATCGCAAAATGATAACTACCATCGTGGGCAACTGGACATTACTCTCTTCGGATAGGAAACATAATAAAACTAAAAATGTTACAAATTTTTACAAATTTAAAGTCATCGAATGAAAAAAAAACTACTGACTTTTGAACTATTAAGGTTTTTATTATTAATGAAAATTAAAGGTTTTTTATTAATGAAAAAGCTGTATTTTTCTCCATCTTATTTTTGAACAGTACCAATTAAGGGTTTTTTATGTGCCTTTTAGATTTAAAAAAACAACTTGAAATTATTGTATTTTTCTATTCTATTAATCTAAAATGAAAAACTATTATATTTATACATAATTAGAAAATTAGATAAAATTGGGGATGGATATTAAAGTAACAAGTTAGCAAAACTCACAATCCAAAATCACAAATAGACAACAAAGAATCAAGACTATAAATAAAAAAAATATTAATAAAACAAACCAATGAGAGAGAATTTAAAACTAACAATCTAATTCAAAAACTGGGAAGATGGAATTTTGAAATTAGAGTAAGAAAATTGAACTTGAAACTAAAAATGGGAAAGAAAGGGACGACAAGCAAGTAACAAACTAAAAGTTGTAGTCATAATGTGAAAATAAAAAGAAAAAACTGGGTTTAGGAGGGATAAGACCCGCATATTTATACATAATTAGGAAATTAGATAAAATTGGGGATGGATGTTAAAGTAAAAGTTATCAAAACTAACCATTCAAAAGCACAAATAGACAACAAAGAATCACGACAATAGGTAAAAAAATATTCATAAAACAAACTAATGAGAGAGAATGTGAAAATAAAAAGAAAAAACTAGGTTTAGGAGGGATTGAACCCACAACCTTCAATTTCAATTGACATTAGCCTTTCTCACTGAGATACATAACATTTCTACTTCATACTAGTTTTAAACCCGTGCAAAAATGCACGGGTATGTTTTTTTTTTTAAAAAAAAAATAGAAATATATTTATACAAAATAATCTTTCAAATAGATATAGGTATGGTTGTTTCGTACTTGATTTGTCTCAAGTATTTATTTACGTAAGAATAATATTAGCGTGAAATGATCGATCAAAACTTGAAAACATAAGGTAAAAATGTATGCCCAAAGTTTTGAACCGCACCCAAATTGAGTTGTATTCGTTGATGACTCAATCCGACCTAAACCTGACTCGAACTGCTTATTAACCTTGCCTAACCCAAATTGGAGATGATTCGACCTCTTATAACTCGACCCATAATTGACCCCACTGCCTTAATTACCATTTCTAATTGTTGTGTATTTTCGCTTTACTAAATTAATAAAAGCAACTCTCAATAAACTAACATGGTTCACTAATTTCAGAATATAAGATGTTAAACGTCTTAAAAAATAGAACTTTTGGAAAAAGTTAATATGACTTATATTTCGGTCTAGTAGGTCTCCTAAGAGACGGTCTTTCACTAAGTTTATTGAGATACCAATTACAAATTGATGAGAATATGGTACAAAAAGTCATAAATTGGTACGTATTCTATAAAATGAGATACCGATAAAAATAATTACTCCCTCTCATTCACTGCAATGGTAACATTGGGCTTTTCACACTTGTTGAGGCGCGTTTTGCAACGTGTATATCTTTAGTTACACATTATTAAAAATTATAATAATTTGATTTTTTTTTGTAGCATTTATGACGATGAATCAAACAAAATCTCACATGACTATATTTTCTCTTACATATTAGGAATAATACCAAACATTCTCCACACCCATGAATAGTGCCAAAAACCCAGTGTTACCATTGAAGTGGATGAGAGTGAGTACAATATATGATAAAAATATGTACGATTATGAAAATTTGTACCAAATAAAAGAGTTATTTTAAGTCACAATCAATAAAAAAAAGAGGTACGAAAAATACATACAGGGGTACGGTAGAAGTTGTCTATAGTAATCTCTCAATAACTTAGTACGAAAAATTGTCTTTATTGGCATTATGTGGTAGTATTTGACTCATATTAAGTTTAAGACAAACAGTATCGATGTTATGCAAGACTTAGTGAATGTTTTGTGCGCTTTTAACAAAATTAGTCTCACGGAAAATTTAACAGAGTTAATGCATGAGTCCTTAATTGCAAAGGTTTGTGTCCTTAACATGAAAAATGGTAATGTTTAGATCCTTATTTTACATTACTCAATCCATTCCCCTCCATTTTTAGTATAATTTAAAACCCTAAATAAACAACTCTCCCACTCTAAAGTCCAAATCCAGTGGACCGCCCCTTCATGTTTTACACCATCAAAAATCAAGCACTTCTTGTTCAAATTCAAATAAATTCAAATAAATTCTCTTTAATTTTTAAATACGTGTGTGTAAATTTAATATTTATAAATAAATATTTTAAATTCCGTTGTTTTTAGATTTAATCCTCAAATTCAATTTTTGTTTAATCTCTTCTTGCCTTGAAGTATATACCTTTTTTTTACATATTTTATTCTTTTTTTTAGTATTAAAAATATTATGATAATTTTTTAAATCTTAAAGGTGGTTAAAGTCAAATTTCTAGAAACTAAATTACTGTAAATTATTTAAACTTAGAGATTAGTAAATCTAGTAAATATTTAATGAAAGTAATGTTAAAATAATCTAATGAAAATATTTAATGGAATAATTTTTTAATAATTTATTAAAACCTGACAATAAGTTAAATGTTGCGTCTCCCATCGAATGAGAAATAAATTCTTCCAATTTGAAGTGACCCCCACCATTATTGCAATTTGCAAAGTGTTACTCAGTGTTAGTTTGATGACGTGAGTTATTGAGGATGCATGAAATGTTTGTGTTTTAATAATAGTAGGATTACACGGGTAATGTAATTATACCCCTTTTCGTCTTTTTTTTAAAAAAATAGAAAAATTCCTCAACCCAAGGTTGCGCACGTGCGGTGCTGTGCGCACCCCTGAGTCCGCCACCTACTTCTAAATAAAATTGTTCATGACCTCGCTAAAAAGGTTATAACTATGTAAACTTTGCTTTACCTTTGTTTAAAAAAAAACTCAAAAAACGGACGATTAAATGAGCCGAGTAGTGAGCAATTTCACGTCCTGCGTTAACGGTAGTTGGATTTCTCAGTTGCTTGCATCGTGGGGCCATGTTCGGATCCCACACATTTCTCTTTGTTTTTTAATTTTCCAATTAAATATTCGTCCTCATAAAATTCATCACTTTCTTTCTTTACTTGTATAGTTGTAGTACCATAATTTACTCACTTTCTTTCATTACTCGTGCTCTCATTCATTCACACTCAATTCCCACCCTCCTACATTAATACTATTCTACATATATTTAACGCATATTATATACACTTTTGCATGTGCTTTTATATCGTAGTAAATCCGGGTAATTAATTACCACACCAATTCAATATAAAACAATTACGGAATTCTGATGAATACCCATTTCAATTAAGCCTAAATTTGATCTGGGTTTTCATTTTCATGGCAAAAACAAGTGTAATTTCCGAAGGAGATGCAACTAAAGTTTCTGAATTGAAAAAAGAGCTTAGGTTTTTGGTTAAGGCAATTTTAGAAGAAGAAAAAGATAATGAATTTATCTCAAATTCAACTAAATTATGTTGTATAGACGTCATTGATAAAGCTAAAGAAGTTTTATCATGTTTGAAAGAAGTGAAGATTAAGAAAACGACGTCGTTGAGGGTGGGTGATGATCACAATGATTGTTCTTTATCTTGTCCACCTGAATTTCGATGTCCTCTTTCTAAACAACTTATGAGAGATCCTGTTGTTATTTCTACAGGCAAGGTTTGTCACTTTCTCACATTTTTCTAACACAAATTCTCATTGAAGACGGACATATAATTCTTCAATGAAAATGAGTCGGGTTACCTCTCATAGAGAGGCAACTTGATATGCCCATCTTCAAGAAGACTTTCTCATTTTCTGATTGTTTCCTTAATTTTGACGTGTTGGAGTTATTTACTTTGATTTTATGTATAATTCAGTTACACTTATACAATGCCAGACGCACCGGGTGGTACTAAATCTCGATACCTCTACCTACATTTATTTTGGATGTGAGGGGTGGTACCGTGGTACCCATGAGATGCCATTTCGTTTTCCTTATTTAATTTTAGAAATCAGGACTTTAATCCTTGAATTTATTTTCGTATTTGTAATGATTTAAGATTTTTTCAACTAAGTTGGTGCCATTCTTTTTATGAAGACGTTTTTTTTATATAATTCTTAATGCAATTTTCATTTTGAGTCATTCAAGAATAATCATATGTGTGTCGTAACAGTTTTAGACAAAGTACCTCTAATCCCATAATCCGGCGATTTGTAAGTGTCTCGATGGTAGTGGGGTAATGTTGGTATCATGAAACTTAATTTGGTAGTATATATTGTGTGCCCCCGATTATATGGTGCAACGTATAAAAAGTGACAATTTTATAAATCATAATCAAAGATGATCACTTTGAAAAAGTAGATCATTTTATAATAATAGAAAAATTGTCACCTTTATCCATTAATTTATCATTTTTTGTGAAGAAATCCGAATTCCCATATGTGAGTGTAATCCCACTGATAAAAAAGGAGAGAATTACCACTTTATAAGGCAATGGGCTACTCCCTCTATTGCCAATTGGTTTTAGAGTGGAACTCTATTGGGTTTATAAAGTGGACTCTCTCTCCTTGGTACGGGTTGGACCCAGGCCCGATTATGAAATTTAACATTTTTAAAGTGGCCGCACTAATATAATTTGTACAATTTTGGGGGGGTTATTAAGAAAAAAGGAGATAATTAACGTTTATGGTTTCTGGACTCTGAACATGTTATGTCTTCTTAAAGATATGCTATTTTCATTTGAAACCATAACACGGGATTTTAATACTATTATTGGAGAACAAGTTGCCATAATATATATAACACCAACCGAACCATTATGGTTAAATCTGTCGATAAAATGGTTATAAAACCCGTCTTATTGTTCAGATGGAATTGGTCATGAAACAAGAATTTGCCTTCAACCAATGGTGTTAATTGTCAATTGTCAAATGTCAATTTGTCATGTATATTTTAATTATTTTCCAACTGTATTTGACAACTGAAGTGGCAAAATTCCAATTCCATGTGACAATGAAGTTATGGACTAGCTTTGGATCAACGCTAAGCACCTAAATTTGCCTTTTTGTAAAGTAACTGAATTATTTGTTGGATCATATCATATGGTTTCTTCAATTTTGGCATTAATTGATTAATTGATTAGTTTCAAGTTCAATCCACTTGCCCATCAACTTTTCATGTTGTACAAGTGGGACTTTGGACGATTAATTAGGTTATTAGAATTTAGAGTTAATCATGTGTTAATATATGTTTAAAAACTCTGTTACGAGAATGGCAAACTCCGTGGTCCTCCTATGTTACCATAAACTCAAATGAGCACAATAAAATTAGGATAATGATAAATTCACTGTTGTTTTTATTAATGTCATTCTCGCATGTAACATGTTCTTTAGGTAATCGTCATGATCTTTAAGTAAATGACTGTTTTTAGGTTGATTCCGCATGTAACATGTTCTTCAATCAATCAAGAATCTTAACAACATTTTTTTTCTTGCTTTGCTTGATTGATTTCAGACTTATGACAGGCCATTCATTCAGAAATGGCTTAAAGCAGGGCATATAATATGTCCTCTTACACAACAAGTCCTCTCTCACTCGCTTCTTACTCCGAATTACTTGGTTAGGGAAATGATTTCGCAATGGTGCCAAACCCGGGGAATTAAGTATCTAGATCCTGTTACTAGTATAAATGAGGATGGATCGACTGAGACTGACCGAGACCGTTTTGTATCGCTACTTGATGAAATGTCCAAGTCAATGCCAGAACAAAAATCAGCTGCTAAGGAGCTCCGACTTCTTACAAAGCGGACACCTTCATTTCGCGGTCTTTTTGGCGAATCAAGTGACTATATTCCTCAATTGTTGAAACCCCTAACACAAAAAAGAGGGTTATCTAGGAGTCGGAACAATGAGACAGTTGATCCTAATCTCCAAGAAGATTTGATCACCACTTTGTTGAACATATCCATCCATGATAGTAATAAAAAGCTTGTTGCCGAGACACCAATGGTGATCCCCTTACTCATCGATGGCCTTATTAGTGGTACACCCGCAAGTAGGAGTAATAGTGCAGCTGCTCTCTTCACATTATCTGCCCTCGATTCTAACAAAATCCTTATTGGAAAATCAGGCGCAATAAAACCGTTGATCAGTCTTTTGGACGAAGGCCATCCTTTAGCCATGAAAGATGCCGCTTCAGCTATTTTTAATCTATGCATAGTGCAGGAAAACAAGGCTAGAGCTGTTCATGAAGGTCTGGTGAGTGTAATTCTCAAGAAGATCAAGAATGGAGTAAATGTTGATGAACTATTGGCAATACTAGCAATGCTCTCGACTAATCAAAGGGCAATCCAAGAACTGACCGAGCTTGGAGCAGTTCCAACATTTCTAGGCATTATACGGGAGGATTCTTGCGCTAGGATACGAGAAAATTGCATCGCAATCCTATACACAATCTGCATTAATGATCGGACCAAGTTAAGAGACATGCGAGAAGAGGAGCGTGTCCACGGGACGCTATCGCACCTAGCACAGGATGGTACTTCAAGGGCCAAGAGAAAAGCTAATGGCATACTTGAGAAACTAAATAGATCCTTTAATATCACACACACTGCTTGATCATACCATTAATCAAAATCCTTATGTAAATATTGTATCTTCTTTAGTCAACTTTCTTTTTCCATTTGGTAAGTTGTCTTAAGTTATGTCAAGAGTGTCATATTTTTTTTCTCGATCGAGTATACTGTGTCGCAGGTAAGAATCGAACTCTCAATCTCATTATTGGAGTAAGAGAGCTCTTACAGTCTTACCACTCCACCTAACTCTTGTTCTTAAGTTATGACAGAGAGTATCATATATTTTTTTCCTGGTTCAAACGAGCATACTATGTCGCAGATAAGAATCGAAGCGCTAACTCTGATAGAGGGTCATATCAAATATTCATATGTGAAAACATAAAAGAAAAAAAGATAGCATTATATTCATTATTCATGAATTAATTGTTTGGACAGAAGATGCCTATATTAATGTTCATGGTCCAAATTATGTTGCACAATAACTTTGTAATTTAGTTAGCAAGTAGCTATAGTGGGGCTTGTACTTTTCATTCAAGGCTAACAAATGTACATCATTTTAGGTATTCAGATGGTTTCTGCCAGATTCTTTAAGAACCTACCAAGTTAGTTCTTTTGTGTATTTAATGTCACTGCCTCAATGCACACCTGAGTTTTACAATCTTATAAACAAACTAGTTGTGTTGCCCGTGAAATTTACCGGACTTTTTTTGTTTGTGTCATTTGTGGTGGCGTTATTATATCTTTACTAGTGCGTATTTGTTGTTCGGTTGTACAAAGACATTTTGTTTTTTTTATATTTATGGTGTATGAAAGTTTAAGGGGTGTTTATTTTGTAGTTTTTAGATAGATTTATGGTGTACATGCTCAAACAGTTAATTATGAGATATGGAGTTTTGATATTTAGGAGGAGAAACGATCATAATTCATAACTACTGTCCTAGTCTCATTTTTTTAATTAATCATGAGATATGAAAAATCACACCTTAGTATTGAAGTCTTGATTGTGCTTACCCTCTTGGAAATAGATTTTTAGATGGGTAGAAATAACAAAATTTATGTTAGGTTGGCTATATCGATATGTTTTCAAACTATACTACATAATATATACAATCAATGATACCCTAAACATGCAAAAAAATTGATTTTGGATCCCACAAAAATAGAAAACCTAAGCTTATGAGACTTTTTTCTTAGTTGAAGGAAACAAATGCAATAAAACACCATCTATTTCAATAGTCTATCGGACGTTAACAAACTCAAGTCAAAATTGTTAAGTATTTGGTGAACGTTAAAAACCAGTCACCATGATCCTCATCGATCTCTTCCAAGTCTTTTTACATACTTAGTCGATCACCCCATTGTTATGGGTAGTGTTAAAGTCATCCATAAGTATTCCATACCAAGGTTTCATCAATCTCGTAGGTACTCTCCGTAATTAGGTTGATTCATTCGCTTTGTGTTATACTAAACATATTAAGCAACGTCGTTGTGAAGTCCATAAACCTATATTTATGATCGTCAAACAGAAAGTTAGTAATTTACTTGTATGTATACGATATAGTAGATAAAAGGGGAAAAACACTTCATTAGACTCATTTCTTGTTGATAATAACACTTCATTAGACTCATTTCTTGTTACATCATCAAGAAATAAAGAAATTAGAATCAATCCCAACATAGTATATATATATAATAACTTATAAGAAAAAATAGTGTAATTGTCACTTACCTTTTTTGATACGTGGATATGGAAGTACATGTCCTTCTAAAATACAATCAAATACTCCAAATATAAATTGTTATCATTATACCAAAACAAAACAAAACAAATAACCATTGAATGCAAAAATGAGAGAATGAGATTAAGATTGCACAAGAAAATAACTAAAAAACTATAAGTGTAAAAGTTTTGTAAATATACGTACTTGTCAATTGTTGGCATGGGACATAAGTTATCATCCAAGGCTAGAAAAAAAATTTGAATTTGGAATGTATTGGTAAGTATTAAAAATGAGTTGTGAATAAGGACTTGTAAAATAAGTTAGGTAAAAGGGAGATGAAAAGAATGTTTAATTGCAAAGTTATAATAGAGTGGAAAAATTTAGTAAAATAAATAAAGTATTCAAAATGAGATAGATGAAAGGGTTTAAACTTATGGTAAAATGATAATTAGTTGGCAATGAAGATATAATAACGGACATCAATTGAGATATTTAATTTGAAATTTCAGTTTTTTTTAATTGTGTCAAGGTATACAAAAAGGTAATAAGAGAAAATAAAAGTATAACATTTATGTAGGTTTCTAAATATTTTTTTATTAATTATGGGTGTGATATGTGGCATGAAGTTGAGAGGTGACACGTGTCACTTCAATGGAGGCTCAACAAGCCTTTTTATATTATTGTAAGATGATGCTGACCTCTAATTTTTTTTTCTTTTATTTTGGATCACGAGAATGGGGAAATTACTGTAAATAACTTCGCTATAAAACGTTAAAAGAAAAAAAAAACGGAAGTAAAAACTACGTATCGCATTGCGGATATCACATTCCTTTCCCTAAAAGTTTAAGTGATCAATTTGAATTTTAGTCCGTGAAAAGTCGAATCTTTTTCATAGACAAAACATTGATCAATTAGAGAATCTTTTTCATAGACAAAACATTGATCAATTAGACTAACCTCTTGCCCATATAAAAAGTCGAGTCACATACCTTTTATAATTAAATGAGGGAATGCCATGTCTACCGTCTATATTAATTATCGTTGGTTCTTATATTATTGATAATAGTAATTCTTATACGGAGTATGTATTTTTTCAAAGACAAGTAGTTTTTACTATTACAAGGAGGACAGGTAAAATCACACGAGGGTTATATAATGCATAAGTCTTACTTCAGATGGGTCAAGTTCCTCACAAAAGAGTAAGTGGAACCGTGTGTGATTATGGATAATCCTCCATTTGCTCTTTTCTGAGAAGACTTGACCCATTCGAAAAAATAAAACGTATCACCCCATTTGAAACAATAATTTGTATTATATGATACACATTAAATGGTACGAGACTACTTAGTGTTGGTACATGATTGAATTGAAATGAGTGGGTGGTCGTAAGATGGATGAGAAGACAAATAATAATGGGTTATCGTATTAAGTGGAGAGTAGTAATAAGAATCAAAAGTGTCAACTCCCACTTTCATGTAACACATGAACATGTATTGAATGCAATATTTAGTGACTGACAACCAAAATCATAAATTTCATGTCAGCACTATGAATGATTCTGCTGATTTCTACCGTACCTACCAGTCTACCACCTTAACGGGTTGAACTTGGTTCATGTGAGGATCCTTAGCTTATTAATCTCTTATGTATCTTAGGACCAGGTTATTTAGACAAAGCAACAAGCCATGAAACCAAGCAAAGCCTTTTCCTCCAAAAGGCTATTTCATTTTTAAGGGTCATCAGTGATGGGATTTAAGGGACTAGTAGGGACGTTCTCCTCCACTGAACAACGAAAGTTTTGAAATTTCAAGTTCAAAGTCTTGTTAGAGTATATAAACGATTTTGGGACTCCAATCATCAGCTTAAGCTTTAGTGCAATATTACCACCAGGTATGAGGAGGCTTGCATATGCATCAACACTTCAAACCCAATGGACATTCGTGTGCGGGGGCATATTAGAGTGTGAAACCGATTTTGGGACTCCAACCAGCCGTTTAATCTTTTAGTTGATATGGTTTCTTGTCAGATTTTCTTTTTTCTACGATACCGTATAATACTACTAACTCGCCCCCGTTAACTTTAAATCGTAGTTCCTTCATCCAGTATCGGGGGGTGTAACAATTTAATGGAGTTCAGGTTTTGACTTGAGCCAATTTCGACAATGACGAAAGTTCGTTATTAATTTCTGCTCAAAACATGAAAACTGTGTTGAAGATTTAGGACAAGCAAATGGCGATTCTGATTGCTGAATCCACGTACTCTGTCCTCAAAGGGCAAGCCCATGTGGTTGCGAGCTGCCGATTTCTTATGCACCATTGCACCCTCATCGACTTTAGAATAGAGCTCAATAATACCACTAAATTAAAAGGAAAGAAAGAAGTGGAATGTGTGGTGACAAAGAGTAGGGCTCCAGAGATCAGACCTTAAATTTTTGGGTGATAAATGAGTAATATTAAGAGTTACTATCTACGTTAAAATGGATACGTTTTCTTTTTTATAATTAATAAGAGGAACGCTAATGAAAGAGTCATTTTGAGCCTTGATGATAAAAGAGTTACGAAAAATACACAAGGAAGTACGGAGAACACAGTCTCTCAATAACTTATTGACAAACCGCCTCTCCCACGACTTTAATTTGTGGACGGTAAAATGTTGGATGGATTATATTGGACAAAAGATTACAATTTGTTTTTATTTGTGAAATCCATGACACTCCCTAGAGGATACGGTGTACTAAAATTTTGTCCTCATATCTCCTTCTCTAGTTCTCTATCACACCAAAAACAAATAACTGAAGAAGCATGATAGGTCAAGTGAGGTAGACCATTACTTTCCATGATTTTGCACATCATATTCCGTACCAATAATTTGTGCTCCAGCCTATGTCACTTGGACCCTAGCCAATTCGCATGTGCATCTCTCATATCTTGAGATTTATGGATTGTGTAGGATTATGAATTTGTATGATTAGGGTTGTTAAAATTTGACTCGATCCAATCCACTTTTTCGAACATCTATTTTCTTGGAAATGAAATAGATATTTAGATAATTTTTGCTCTCGGAATCAGATAAATTTATGCAAAACGTGACGCAGATATAAAACTAATGCTACAATTTAAAATAAGTATTAAGTACTCCGTATAATACTACAAGTAAGAAGTATGAATAAAGGGTCAAGGTTATCATCTTAAGTAGACATTCGGGTTTTTTAAATTTGACTCGGTGCTATCCACTTTTTAGAACATAAATTCGTAGATTTTGAGTCGTGATTTGAAATGTATGAACCATATTACTCGAAAGTGAACATCTTCTATCTAACATCTATTCGTCCGGAACAGAGGAATAAGTAAGAATAAAGGGCCAATGTTATCATTGCAACTTTGCAAGTAGACGTCCGGGTTACCATCAAATCGAGGTGAGTAACTCGGGTTGTGGAAGAGAATTCGATGCTTCGTATTGCTGTCGACCCTATCCTTTTCAAAGTATGACATAGGTAAGGGGTACAGGGAGAGAAGTGAAGTAATGCCTTGAGATTCCAGATACAAACATTCACCAATCGCTACCTGCAATATCAGTATAATATCAGTGATTCACTGCTAGTATTACTTGCATTTGCACACATAAATGCTGTCAGATATCAAAATAGGAAGATATGGTCATCTGACCACGTGACCTAACTTGTCATAGTATCATCAAAGTATCAATGTGGTCCGTAACAAATTTGCTTCATACAGTATCATCAATTTCATTTATCAACCATTTAACATCATTTTCCAAGCAATTCGATTATGTGTAGAACATTTAACCAACTGAAATTCCGAAAGATGTCTGTTACTGTGATATTGAAAGTTGGTTTAGTTTTGGTTTCGGAATCAGTTGTAGTCTGATAACTTTCAAAACCTTTACAAAGTGAACGACTAGTTTCTTGAAACGGGTTAGCCTAGGTGATTCAAGTGATATAAACCCGTGGTAAGCTATTCTGTTTTTTTAAACCCGTTACCTATTCTTCTTAGTTCTTTCCATGAGCTAACCGGATCCTCCCCACCACAAGGAAGCTCTGCATTGGTTCAACCATTACTTTTTCGATTAATTTTAGGACACTGTTGATGTCACCATGAGAGCAAGCTAAGCATAACTTCACAGCCCACAACTGATCTGGTGGCTTTCGAGGAAGTATGCATAAGTGTCGATTTAACAACATAACAGCAAACTTGATCAAAATGTAGAACAATTTTTATGTTTCGTTGAGAGGCAATTATCTTTCATAGTACAGGAGAGTACAATGACAATTGATAAATACCGTACAAAGTTGAGAAACGATGAGAAAAACTGCAGCGTACTTGTGTGAAATATGCCTAACAAGTAACAAGCTAATTCGTAACCAGCACCCCCATTGTTTATGTTACGTTTTATTTTAAAATACCGCAAACGTACATATAGTATTGCTTTCGGGTCGACCTCAGGAAGGTAACTCTTGTTGTGTGGAAGCGTTGATACCTCTTGTTGGACCTCTGTTGCGTCGGTGTCCACGGTCCATAATAGTACTATATTGTCCGCTTTGGGCCAAGCCCTCACGGATTTACTCGGTGTCCACGGTCCATAATAGTACTATATTGTCCGCTTTGGGCCAAGCCCTCACGGATTTACTCTTGGGCTTCTTCCAAAAGGCCTCATACTATTATATTTGTGTACACTTATAAAGATCTTATTTCATCTTTATTCTACCGATCTGGGACATGAGTTTACACCTTAATATTGACTGACTGAGTACTAACTTATTTTCAATAAGTTATCTACACCAAAAAAAAAACATGGTTCATTGATTAACCCTTGAGGAAAGGTATCAACACTAACATAAATCAATCAATACATCCAGGTTTAAGACCATAAACTTAGGTGATATTTGTGGCATCGGGTGGTACTCAATCTCGTTGATACTACCCTCTCACATCCTCTCACATGCAATATCTTAGTTGAGACCACTAAAATAATAGGCGTATAAAGACATGTGAGATGGTGATACTGAAATTGGGTATCATCTAGTGGTGTCGTAGAATTTTTCTTATTAAAAGGAAGGAAGAGTAAATATGAACGCTCTAAAATATCTTTACGCTAAGAAATTAATGATTGAAGTCCATAATTAGGTTTAAAAATAAATTTTATATAATAAGAATTCTTTTTGTCAAACAAAACCTTTAAAAACAACTTTGTTCCAAACACCACCTTTAAAAAATAAAATTACCAATCACGACATTTAAAAAAAAAAAAAAAATTGCCAAACACAACATTTGGCCAGAGTTTGATCACTTGCAATGGGGTGACATTCAGTCGATGTTTGAGATAATAAACGATGTTGGTTTGTAGTGTTCTTGGATTCGTTGGAAAGGCGAGAGTACAGGCTTTCGAAGAGTTGTCAACATGGTGGCCAAAGGTGGTCTTATATGTGATCGACTGGTGTGTAAAGTAACGCTAGTTAGAGAGGGTTAGTATGTCTGGGTTTACATCCAATGGTAAAGGGGTTGTTTGTGAGTCTTTTAATAGGTTATGATACTTTGTTTGTTCTATGGTATGTAGGTAGAGGGTAGGACAATGTAGATCGTAATTGTGTTTTTTAATGGTGGTGGTTGGTGGAAGTGGTTGTTCGATAGAAGTGAATTGACCCACACAAAAATCCTGATTTGACTTTTTTCTGTTTTATTTTTTAAATTCAATTCACTCCGCTCGAACCACCATTTCCACAACAACAGCCACAAACAACACAACTACAATCTTTTAATAGGTCATAAATGTTGTGTTTGCAAAAAAAAAAATTAAAGGTTGTGTTTGACTATTTTTTTTAAAGGTGGTGTTTGAAAGAAAAAGCTTTTATAGGTTATATTTGACAAAAATGTCCTAATAATAATAATAAACATAACAAACAAAACGGTTATATTAATATAGTTCTGATCATTTCTACAAGCGGAAACTTTCCGCTACAAGCGAAAACTTTCCGCTACAAGCGGATTAGATATTTATTTGCTTCACTGGCATTCCTACCTGTACAGGGGTGGGATCTCGAGACCCCACAAATTTTCGTAGTCTTATAGCAAAGATATTGACCATGTGTAAAATTATACCGATTTTTAATGTGAATAACCTGGTTAGTTTTATGGTTGGTTCTTAAATTTATGTTAAGACCAAGTCGCCCCACTTCTCAAATGTCCTCGTACGCCATCGATGATTTGCTTCATTAGCGGGGTCTTTTGATAGACCCGACAAAGCTAGCCATACCCGAATAACCCGACTTGATAAGGCTGATTCAAAACTCGAGAGTGACCCCAAAACTGTCCCGATCTGAATGACCTGACACGATAAGGCGGTACAAGTCACGAAAATGACCTGAAATGTATGGCACGAAAGTGAGCGATAGACCCGAAGTGACCCAAAATGACTTAACTAAAGCAAAATCATGTCCAGAAATGACCGAAACGACCCGACCCGAAATTGACTTGACAAATTGTTGACCCGACTCAAAATGACCTGATTTAAATTGACCAGAAGTGACCCAAACGACCCGAAATGACACAAATTACTTATCTTAAGTAAAGTTCTAACCTGAAATGTCCCGCTTCAAAATTGGACCGCCCCGATAATTGACCCGAAAATAACTCGATCTAAAATAACGACCCAAACCCGATCCGATGATCCATTATTAGTGAGTTCAAATTTTGCCTATCTTTCCGCTAGTAGCGACCGTTTTTGCGAGGGATTGACTAGTAGTGGATTAGTGGATATAATTGTAAAACATGAAACCAATTTTTTCTCCTTTTCCTCTTGGGCTTAGTATTTATATGGGCTTTTGGGTCTGGAGACAACCCGACATACTTCAATATCTATTTGGGCCTATAATCTTCGATTCGTTGTCAAATTGCTATGCTTTCACGAATCCAGAGTTTCATCATAAACACTTCAAAACTTAAAAAATCATGTTCACCATAAGTACCTATACGATTGATTATTGAAATAAACTTCCATTACAACATAGCAAAATAACATTCAATGGACTACCATCTAAGTACTATAATTAGCCCTTAACAGTTTATAAATAGGTTGAAACATACTTTTAACTTTATTCCAATAAAAAAAGTCTTTTATTGGAAAATTTAACAAATTGAATGTTTACATTACAAATTCTATGCGTCAAAATGATGTGTTATGTATTTTGACACCAATAACCTGGCATGGATCGAACCGCCACATTGCATTGCGACTCTTGCGTAAAGTCACATTCAACAAGACGGCTTTTGCACTTCAATTAATATATTTTCCCAAAAACGCGGAAAGAAAAAAGCACTATATATACACCACGTGACGTAACAATTTTTTCACTATCTTTTGAATTATGCAATTTTCTCAGATGTGAATGTTAGTTCAACATATATTTCGAAACCGACCTACATCGTTATTTTCTTTTTCCATTATTTAAAAAATTTCTCTCCACAAAGTGATATGTTGATTAAATTTGCCGATCACCATAACGTTATGATAAATTAAACCGCTTTAGCAAAACAATTAACGATCTTATGGAGCAAATGTTTGATATGCTTGAACCTTAGAAACCACAAATTATCATATGCTCAATAATTCACATGAACAAGATTTAAACACTCAATATATTTAAACAATAAAAAATAAGTACAAACAATAAAAAATAAGTACAAAGTACATTTTATTGTATTAACATCCCTATTCCTCTTTGTATTTTCCATTTTTTTTATCCTATAATAAAATTTAAAGCAATGAAACTAAAAATCCTCCCAAAACACAAAAAATAGAAACCATTTCCCTTACAGCAGCACCCTTTTGTTCAGCCAACTCAAGTGACCAAGGTGGTGGAGCTCCGGCTCCGGTAGACCCGCCGACAGACTCAGCAACAACGCTTTTACTAAAATCAATCTTCATCTTCGACTTAAAATTATCGGGTTCCATAGCATGCGAATCCATATTTCCATCAGTTAGCGGCCCAACTTGCCAAACCATGTTTACAGTAGGCTCACCAGCGGGTAAAGCCCACGTCCCGAAAATGGTCATTTTACCGTTAGAAGCTTTGCTTGAAAGCTCGGTAACATTGTATGAGATAGGGCCATGCTTGATGGAATGGTAAGAGGTGATGTCGATGGTCTGAATGTTACTAAGTAAGCCGCCTGGTCCGGGTGGAAGGGCTACAATTGCTTGGGCCCCTATCATACCAGACCCTGTCGGGTTTAAGGCCCAAGCAATCCAACTATCCTTGGACGAGGGGGCCGTGTAGGCCATTGAAAGGGCGGAGTTGGGCCCGTTGTATGTCCAATGTAAGGCCGCTTTTAGAGTTGGAAGATCCATACAATTCGCGAAAGTTAGGTTATTGGAAAATGTCATGGATTTGCATTGTGGTTGAGAGGTTGTAGGGTGAGGTAGAAGGAATATGAGAAATAGTGTCATCAACATTATTCTAAGGAATGCCATGTTTTGAATAATGGAGATGCCACCATAAAAGAAAAAAAAAAAAGAGGAACAAAGAATGGAGATGGAATGGTATGGATAATGTACTTTGTTTTGATTAAGTAAAAAAAATCAGGATGAATTTATATGATGAATTTTGAAGTGGTTATTATTAATATGAGCTAATTTTAGTTAAATTTAGCTTTATGAATTAGGATGTTTACTATATATTCTATGATGTTAAACGCAAAGGTTAAATTTAGCTCTATGAATTAGGATGTTCATATATATTTTCCGTATGTAACATTAATATTAGGTTGATTATATTATATCTACGAAAAAGTTATCCTTGTGCTACAGCTTCTTGTACTTGGTCCCGTCCAAACCAAAGGTAAGACTTATTTTTGATATTTTGATAAAATTTGCTGACCACCAAAGATAAGATTTGCTTTTGAGTGGTTTTTGAAACGATATTTTGACCGTAGTTTTTTCATCTATAAGCTAACTTTTTTCCTTGCAAAAAAAAAAAATAAATTTTATGAAGATTTTTTCATAATCTACATACTCAGTGAAGAACCTTAGTTATGTAGAAAGGCGGCACGGTCCCCGTTGGCTTTCCATATTACAGTGAAATTTATCAGTCGGCCCCCTTGACTCGATGATTGAGGCCCTACTCTTTTCGGCTAAAATGAGCTGAACTGAGTTAAATGAAAGTGAGTTTAATTGAACTAAATTGAATGAACCCGAGTTGAAGTTATACTTAATTTTGTGAAGAGATGGGTCGAATAGAACTGGTTAAAGCTAAATTAAACTGTGTTGAATAGAGCCGAGCTGAAATTAAGCTGAAAAGAACATAACTGAGTCTTAAATATTTACACATAACGTCAATACATGAAACTTCACTCCCTTATTGTTTACTTCAAGTTCCGCCAGTGTATATATATTTCGTGTTTTACTTATTCATAAACCCTAAACGGTATTCATGGTCAAAGGAGTTATCCATGTGTTAAAGCTTGTTGTAATTTTTTCTTGTCAAGGGAGGTAGAGGTGTAATACAATAGAGACAGTTAGAGAGAAGACTTATCTTCGATATAGCTCGATCTTATGTAGTAGTATGATGTTGAGTCCTCCGCAACGGGCTTATAGAATTAGGTGCATGAGACCGGTTCACAAACAAGTGAGGTTCCATCCTAAAACCAATTGGTGTTAGGAGGAGTAGCCCACTTACTTATAAACTAGCCCCTTCACTTGTATTCTAGCAATGTGGGATAGTGCCCCTCACACACATATGGGAAGAGACCTCAACAATCTCCTCCTTTAACATGTGTGTGTGCTACAACTCCCCCTCACTTGGCGCTACTCCGCACCCGACACAACCCCGTGTCGGGCCAACCAGGCTACTCCGCACGATGCTACTCCGCATCTCTGGTCGACCAAGGGTGAGAGTCCAGCGGTGGTGCTACTCCGCAACCACGACGCTACTCCGCGTCATCTCGAGCACCATCACACATCGCACCTTGCGGTCCCAAGCCGAACCGTCGGCTCTGATACCAATTGAAGGGTTTGGATTCCAAGTACCTAAGAGGGGGAGGGGGTGAATTAGGTACCACTTTAAAATTTTCAACTTAATCTTTATTGTTTAAAGAAAGTTGATAGTTGTTAAGAAGAACAAATGGATACACTAAATGAACAAGGTTATCAAGAGTGTATTGCTAAATTATAAAGTTGCTGTAAAGTAAAAGTTACAGTGAGTCTGACTATTACTTGTTCGTTTTAGCAGATGAAGTAAATGCTACAATACGAAAGTAACAGTACTCGAGACTGTTGCACTGAACAGAAATGCGAAACAAACAAGTAAAGAAAAGTGCAGCGGAAATTAAATAGACAAGAAATTAACACAGGAGTTTTGAATTGGTTCAGCCACTTGAAAGGCCTACGTCCAATCTTCTTCTTATTGATTCAATTAAGTAATCTAATCCGACTACCTAAGACCCTTACAATAAAAAGAACCAACAACCTACTCCGGTTGCGAAATGAGTTCAAGACTACTCCGTCTCAAACTCGACTCTTCATCTAAGAAAGTTACAAGATGAAATTCCCTGATTTTGTTCTTGTGGAAAGAACGAAGGCGAATTCATTAAGATCTAACTATTCTAGATAGAACAGTACAATACTTAAGGCAACAGTTGTCATGTCTGTGACTTTTGAAGACTTTGAAGAAATTTTGCAAAGATTAAAAGCTTAAAACTTTGAAGACAATTTGCAATGAAATGTGTTTGTTTTCTCTGGAAAGTCTTGAGCAAATGTGAGATGAGTGCCTTCTTATTTATAGAGAAGGAGATGATTTGAAGTGATTAAAGAATTCTTTTTGAGAGAGTCAACTCTTAAGCAAAGGAACAAAAGAGTTGTGCTATTTAGAAAGTAGTGCACATGTTATAAACCTCAAAGTGTGAAACAAAGTGACTTTCAACTTTTCTGATTAACCTAAAGAAACAAGCAAGTAAGGACAAGAGGGTTTAGGAGAAGAGCTAAGCAATCATTTTTGCAAATAAGAATTAGTCTTATGCTTTTTAAGGAAATTGATTTGGAAAGATTCCCTTAGCGGCTTGTTTTCTTTCAAACCTTTTTATTTAATATTTCAAAATGGTTCAAAATCTTTTCAAGGTAAAAAGACGATTTGAGATTATAAGCTCAAAAGACTTTGAAAAGTTTCAGACATGTGCAACAGTCGTCCTCACTGTTACACTGAACAGATGAGGTTACGGTTGCATGGACTGTCGCAATAGTAGATATCATACTCTTCAATCTTTACAATTAGATGACTCTTTTACAACTCGATTTTTCTTGGCATTCAACACTTCATCAACTCTTCATCAACTCTTGCTTGGAGATTAGTCTTGCTTGGAGATTCATAATTTTCCTGAAAACTTAACTAAGAGGCACATATTAATTAGGCATGTCATCATCAACAAACTAGCTCAACATATAACCTTTTCGAATTAAAGTTTCATAATTTCGAACGCTTAAGTGTGTGGAGGTTGGATACTTGGATAAGGTAGTACCGTGGTAAATTACCGATGGCATATGGGTTTGAAGTGTTTTGTAGAGATAATTGATTGACATCATAAGATGAGGGTAGAAATGTTGAATGTCATGGAAAGAGGAGTGTTATACGAATGTCGAATTCCCATAACATGATAAAATACTACTCAGTGAAGATTCAATTAAGAAACCTTTGTGGGTTATCTAAAAGGGTTTTACTCCTTTACATATTTCATTTATAATATTTCATTTTGTAGGCTTAATTTAGATGAAGACGTACACTCATCTCGAAAGATTCAAAGACTATTTTCCAATTAATACTCAGTTGCTAAAGTTATGAAACGTATTGTTTATAACTTGTCACCTATTAGAATATGTCTCTATTCTCCTACTATATTCTAATGCAACAACTATATTCTAATGCTAAAGAATAGCTAACTACTATATACTAACGACGTACAACATGCTACTACTATATTATAATAATAGTACGTACAACATGCAACTACTATATTATAATAATAGGAGAATATAATAGGAGAATAGAGACATATTCTAATATCACCATCAAAAATTCCTTGTAGCTCCCACCATAAAAAAAACACACTATTTACCTTCAATTCAACTTGATTATGTTTGAAGACTTATCCAAAACGTGTCAAAAAAATCTTGGACTCTTGTTTGAATAAATGAAGAAAATCGAGCACGAATTTACAAGTGTCCGAAACGTCTTGACGCGGTATCCCGTGGTGTCGGTCTTGGACACGAGACGCTGTTAAGAAGAGTGTTGGTGTTTCCTAAAATATAACATTATAACATACATATGTTGCGTAGCACAGCTCAAAATAAAAGCATCCATGTTTTGTTTACCGAATATGGGTAATATGAGTTATGGATTTGGAATGGCAAATAAACATGCACCAAATATTTGTTCGACAAAAATGAGGATATCATGACCATGTCTCAAACGCACAAGATACGAGTCTCTTATAAGTCATACCTAAGGAGAGGTAGTTAGTCTAGCTCACTTACGACGGGGTTATCTATCTTATCGTTAAAACGGATCAAACATCAATATTTGACCATTTAGACAAGTTTGTTACTTTTTCCAATGCATTCTGTTTTTGTCTTACTTCTTTTAAATTTTCGTTTTAAATAATTGTGTTTTAATGTTTAAGTTTAATGGAGTTCTAACTCATTATTGGAAGATCATGTAATTTATACGCGACAGTACTAGTGATAAATAGTGGTTCTGAAGTTTAAGCTAAACTCGTGTATTAGTGAGTGTGCTGCTAATAATAGGAGGTAGTAAAATGGTAGATTGACATCAATCTACTAAATCTACCATTTACCTAATGTATCTTACCACATTGATTGATTAATCTACTTTTAAACCTTAATCTATTACTCCCTCCGTCCCGGTCATTTGTTTACCATTTCCATTTTAGGGTGTCTCATTCATTTGTTTACCTTTCTATATTGAGAATGTTTTCTATGAGTAATTTGATGTGCCAATGGGACTATTGTCTACTTGGCATCCACCAAGGACCACTAGAAATGGTCCCCTACCATTTCCTTAATAATTGTGCCAAAAGCAAAGGTAAACAAATGACCGGGACGGAGGGAATATTTATTATTTGTAAATATGTTGGTAAAAACGGCCATAGTTAAAATGTCACTTTGAAATAGAGGTGGGTATGACACTTTGACCTATTAAAAGATTACTTTAAAAACTTATGTTTATTTAAGGTCATATTTAGCTATTAGTAAAAGCTGATTTAAATAGTAAATAACGTTACGATTGACATATTTAAATAGCCTAATAGCATATTTAACTAACAAATTTTGTTGGCTAGAATCATCACTAAGTGTATGGCAAATAGTAGATTAAGCATATCAAATTTTTTTCGAAGGATCAACAGATTTAAATATGGTGTTTACAAAACGGGAGCTACTAAGGCAGTGTTTGGTAAACGCTCCAAGCACTTTTATAATAGCGAATAACGTTGAATTCTATCAAATCAAATTAGTATAATCAAGAAAGCGTGTTTGGTAATTAGCATAGTGTAGGACAATTAGACCGTTTTCATGTAAAAATTGAATAAGCTATCTAAATATTTCATTTACCAAACACAAAATTAGAGGAAGGATGGGTAATGCGACCAGAAAAAGCCATCCTCAAAGTAAAAGAACAGGCCAGGACCAGATTGATGGCTATTAACCTGAACAAGATAAATGCCAAAGACATTCACTGGTGCCAAAGAAGATGACTACTTTGATACTGCATCAGATGAAGGTTCATGTCTTTAAGAGTTGTATGTAACATGAATTCTAAATGTAATGAGGAATTGGTACAATGTATGCTATTATGAACGGTGTAGGTTTGTACACCTACTTGGCTTCGTTTAATCAATATATTTACATTTTTCACCAAAAAAAAAAAAATTAGACCAGAATTTACTAATTTCAATATATTGTTTACGAAACAAGGCTTAAGTCATTTGTTGCATTTGCAAATATATATAATACGGCGCAACAAGAGAAAGAAATTTAGCTATAAAAGAACTTCAATTGTATGAATTCATTAGAGGACATGAAAATAAAAAGTAAGGCGATCATTGTAAGTTTACAGAGCACTTAGAGCTGCTATGGCTTGTTTAGTCCATTAGAGGACATAAAACGAATACACACAACACAGTTCACATTATTTATAAAGGCCTCATCGCAAACCTACAAAGTCATTTTTATTTGGACGCGAAAAATCAATGTGAACCTAGTTCAAAACTTGCTCAAACGCATAATTTTTTTACTTTTGATTTGAGCTATATACTTTAAATTTTTCACAAGATTTATCCAAAATCAAATTATGTAGTTAGTTAAGACACTTAGAAACCATTATTGCTACCAAAGTGAGTAGATATGAATATCAACAATAAAATGTACTCTCAAACAATTACCAAAGTATAAATCAGTCCAGATTCGAAATACATTCTTCTTTATGACATGGTTTTAAATCTACTCAAATCAAATCCTATCTCAATAAATTGTACAAAAAGAAGTTCTATTTCAATAAAACAGTTCATTCATCAGCTACTAAAACTTTTTTCTTTAATTTACAACCTCTTAATAACCCAATATCTCATCTTTCACCCTATATATTCATCCCCATTACCTAATATTCACAATACATTATCATCACGCCGTATGTTACTTTACAAATACCTTTAAATACCTCGATAACATGTTTATATTTCGTGTCAGGTTTCTGTTCGTGTTTACCCTATCTCTCCTTCTTACGAACCTTGGCTTCTCCAAAACCACTTCATCATTATGTAAATTCCATATATTTTCCAACAACAAAACCTTTGACAAGTGCATTGACCTTCCTACACTCAATGCACTCCTTCACTACTCCTACGACCCAACCAAATCCACCCTCTCTATGGCCTACACCGCCCGGCCACCGGCTCCACTCGGGTGGGTCTCATGGGGCATAAACCCGAATAACACTGGCATGTCTGGATCACAAGCCCTTATCGCTTACAAGCCCAATAAATATAGCCCTATAGATGTATACACAATGAACATCGTCTCTCCAAGTAACATTACGGGCACCATTTCGTACAACTTTAGTGGGTTGTCGGCCGAGGAGTCCGGTGGTTATATCACTATTTTTGCGACGTGGGTGATTGAGAGTGGAAAGACGTCGATTAATCAGGTTTGGCAGGTGGGTTCGGTTGAGGATGGGAAGCCTCGGAAACATGAGCTTAACTCGGAAAATTTGAAGTCTACTATGAAGCTTACACTTAAGGATATGCCTGTAATATCTCCGGGGAAAACGGTTGCACGTGCTCCGACTAATTCCCCTTCAAGAAAGCCGGTGAGTACTTCTGGAAGCGATGCTAATAATCGTACAGTTCCGCCACCACCGTCCAAGCAGAGTAGCGGAGCACAAAAGGGCGTGTTCTCTGCTGTAGTTATGGTTTTGGGTGCTTTTATTGTTTGCTTCTTGTAAGATCATACGACTTAATTTGTTCAGATATCGTTTTTAGTCAACTGCAATTTCATACTTAATTTGGCAAACAGAAATACTTGTGACTTGTCTTAGTTATATATGGAGGCCTTATACAAACTTATTGTAAGAAGCAAGAAGTATTTTAACTATCGGTTTTTCTAATGTGTCCCCTAAATGCACATTAAAAGTCTAAATAAAGAGAGAATAAAAGGACTAAAACATGAGAAATGTATCAACTCCTTTTAATCATATTTAGTAAAATATCCTATTATTCTTTATTTATTTAAGCTCTTAATGTTTTCTCTTAGGACATACGTTAGAAAAACAGATTTACTATCTTGCATCCCAATTCCAGTTTGCCTTATAAGTGAATACGGAGTATATTTCACCTCAATAAAATTGATCAAATTTCTGTAAGGAACATCCGAATAAAAAAACTAAGGTGATGGTTGACACTCAATCAATAGTCTATATCTAGCTTGAGGAACCTAAGTTGAAACAGTGTTCATCGACTCAACCCGATAGTTATTCTTAATTATTGCTCCTACAAGTATTAACTAACAAGGTGTTATTCATATCAAGGTTAACTAAATCTCTTCCATTTAACTCAATCTATTGTCAGTCAATACATAAAACATGGTTACTAAATGATTGTTAATATACTCCATTCCTCAAAGAAAGAAAACCGAAAGAGCTCCTAAAACCATCCCAAATTTCCAACTCTCAATCAGTGTATCCCCTCCTGCATTACTCACAGGACCCGAATCCAAAACTCCGGTTTTACTCTTACCACAGGCTAACGACCCGACCCGAGTTCCAGTTGACACACCGCCAAGCTCAAGTATCATCTTCGATCCCAAATTATCATGCTGAAACTCATGCATACCAGGCTTACCACCTACAACATGGCCCACCTGCCAAACATGGTTAACCTTCGACTCACCGCGATGCAAACCCCACGTGGCAAATACCGTGATTTTCCCGTTGGAATCCTCGGCCGAGAGCCCGGTCACATTGTAAGAAATGGGGCCCATATTGATGTCATGATAGGACTTAATATCGTACGTGGACACTGAGATTATAGGGCTGTTGGAGTTAGGCTTGTAGGCTAAGATGGCTTGAGCTCCAACCATGCCTGACCCGGTTGGGTTTAAGGCCCATGAGACCCAACCGTCCGGGTTCGGAGGCGGTGCCGTGAAGGCCATGGAGAGGGTGGAGGTGGTGGGGTTGTAGGTCCAGTGGAGGATGGCATTGAGGGTAAAAAGGTCAATGCAGTTATCAAAGGTGTTTTTGTTGGTGAATGTTAGGGTTTTGCATTTTGGTTGAGAGAATGTTAAGGCAGGAAGAAATGTAAGTAAATAAATTGGAATTATTAAAAGGTGTAAGGGAGTCATTTTAGTTTGTGTGAAGTGAAGTTTTTGTGAGTTAATATTTGTTAGGATTTTAATGTTTAGGGAGAATAATGTA
Organism: Heliosperma pusillum; assembly: GCA_022085475.1. Lineage (NCBI taxonomy): Eukaryota > Viridiplantae > Streptophyta > Magnoliopsida > Caryophyllales > Caryophyllaceae > Heliosperma > Heliosperma pusillum. The sequence continues at coordinate 14,570 of JAIUZE010045954.1, read as the reverse complement.
GTTAATGTGTAGGAGATTAGGAGTTGGGATATTGTTGAGTAATGGTACAACAAAGTGTGAATGTGTGATGATATATTTTGTGAAAATAATCAAATATATGAACCTATTTAAAAGTCTGGTCCAAAACATTTATTTGGACATGACCTCTAAATATCGACACAAGATTTTAATTGTGATTGTTAATCATCTAAATAATTTTACATTCACGGTATAGTCATAACGTTCTAAATTATTCTAGAAGCCCACATTAACTTATACTCTATCGATTCTGGTCAATTATTGTCCTATTTTTTTTAGAACGTCCCAGTCAATTGTTGTTATTTTTATATGTGGAGGGTGTTTAATGAGTAACTTGATCACCCAATGTGACTATATATTATCCACTTATCATCCACTCAGTGTAATCACAAATGACCCCCCACTCTATCCTAAATTTCTTTTGCAAAATGAAAGAACAACAAATGACCGGGACAGAGGGAGTAGCATGAAGGGCAATCAAATGTACACAGTTTAACTCTTGAATTACCAAATCAAACAAAATTGTTTAGAAAATATGTCAAGCATTATATCTAATTAGACCTTAAGTATTGCACAAATTAGGTATTAGGTGTCAGCTAGGTAGCACCAAAACGAACACGGACACGACACGGACACGTGATACGACATCTCGTGAAATTTAGGACACGGGACACAGCATTTAAATTTAATAAAATATATATTTTATAGTTATAAATAACATAAAATTTTATTTTTGTATTCGTATTTGATATTAAATGTAAATAATTGAGTGTAAAACTTGACTTTAACTATAATTTATTCGCATTTCCCACCCAAACTCATCTTTTAATCAATTTTCCCACCCAAACTCATCTTCTAATCAACTTTTTCTAGTCTTTCAATCTCACATTCCTTATTTATAGGTGTCCGTATGTCCGTGTGTCTGACACGGTGTCCGACACGGGACGGCTGGTTAGGAGAAGTGTCCGTGCTACCTAGGGTGTAAGGTATCAGGTATATCTGGTTGTTTCATCTTATTTTATTGAAATAAAACACGATTATGTTAAATTTTTTTACATTTAACTTAGAGCAAACAAGTTTATTTTATTCAAAAAATATGAAGGTTTTCCAATCTGGGGATACGATCTGAAAATGACTCTCAGATTACCTTCAGAACCTTTATTTCCTTTATTGCAACCATAAGAGGTATCTGGCTCTCCAGAAACGAAAGTCTTTTTAGAGGATCAGATCCTGCTCTGGTCTCTATCTTACTCAGATCCAGCGATAGCCTCGTCTCGGCAGCTGTTGCTTTGGTCTCTGCTAGATCTTGTTCACGGGTAGTTAATCATATGCAAGATGGGTTAAAAAATATGATAATAGACTCCTACCTTATGCCTTATGTGGGTCTTGGATCCTCTTGTTGTGTTATTCGTATCAAGGTGGATGCGAGCTGGAAGGTTAACCTGCGCTCTGTTGTTGGGTGGGTCGCCTATGATAATAACACTATCTTCCATAAGGATCAAAAAAACCTGTGGGCGGAAGGACCCTTACAAGCAGAAGCAGCAGGTATAAAGGAAGTCCTCATAATTTGGTCCCGTGCTCAAAACTTTCTTCATGCACACGTCCTCTCGGACTGCCTTCAACTTCTTCTTCAAATATATAATTTTGAGGAAGGCCATCACGAGGTCCAAGGGATCCTAGATGATATCCGTCAAATTAACTTATCATTTCATTGCTTATGTTTCAGCTACATACCCCGCTCCCTAAATAAAGTTGCTCATAACCTTGCTAAAAAGGCTATGATTATGTAAAACTCTCCTTCACTGTTGTCAAAAAAAAAAATAGTTTATTTTATGCAAATAGCTATCAATTATGGAAGTCCCCTACGAGACAACTTGCTTATGCAAATTCTAGCACTATGAGTTTATATTGTAGGAAAGATGAACTTATCTGACAAACCAAATTTAAACGTCGTGTAACCTTGCTGCCGTAAGTCTGTTAAACCCTCACCCGTAGACCTGGCAAAACTGACCCGACCCGATTAACCTGATCCGATAAGGTTGATCCGTGGCCCGAAAACGATCCGGAATTGCCTGACCCGAGGACGACCCGAAACCCGAATTGACCAGACCCATACCCGACCCGAACCTTGACTGACCCAAAATAGACCCGACCCAAAATAACCCGACCTGAAACAACCGACCCACCGACCCGATTTGAAATGATCCTAAATGACCCAATTTATTGTGATTAGGGGTGATAAACTGATAATGAGACGAGACGGCCCACACTCGGCTTCGTCGAAGTCGGCTCGTGCGAGTTTGGATCGACGCAGGGCTTGACTTGAAAACTAACTTGATCATTTTGACCTTAAAATGGCCTAAATAAATCGGATATGAATCTAAAATAACCCGACCCAAAATGACCCATACCCGAAATGGCCCAAACCCGAAACTAGCCCAAACTCGAAAGTGACCCGACCCGACCCGAAAGGTTGAGCAAACCCAAGATGACCCGACCCGATCCAATTTTAATGGTAACAAAACTGGTAATAATGATATTCGTCTATTGAGTGCTGATTTTACAAAAAGGCTATACATACACAATGTGTATGAAAAAGTCATACACAACCAATAGAAATGTGACACGTGACAAACTCAAGTTAACCTTTATTAGTTAGTTTAAGGTTAGGTTAGTCATTTAACATATGTGGTAAACATGTTAACTATATTTATGGAAGACTTTTGATTCTTTGTTATATATACATAATATTGATGGAATTTTTTTTTATATTTTAATACATTTTGATTAATGACATTATTATTATTATTATTATTATTATTATTATTATTATTATTATTATTATTATTATTATTATTATTATTATTATTATTATTATTAGTAACTTTGTTTATGCATCAAACTTTGATTAATCGATTGGATGAACTCTAACTCAGTTAATTACAAATATTTTAACACTAACTTAATTCGATTAATAAAAACCCAATTCGATTATATTAATCAAATCGAGTAACAGTAATTTAATTCTATTAATCAAAACCTAAATCGATTATATTGATGAAATCGATGAACCCTCAACTAATCAAAATCGATTAACCCTAAATTTGACTCAAGTAATGAAATTGTAATGTAATTGCGTAATATCATTCGATGAACCCTAATTAAGTTAATAAAAATTGTGTAGAGTCTATTGATCGAATACGAAAGAGGGGGGTGAATTGAGTATTAAAAGCTAGCCCTTCTTTTTCGATTTGTATGATATGTAATTAATTATTTGATCTTATGAATTAAAATCAACTAATTAATTAATCAAAGTAAGCGCAAGTAACGAAATAACGAAAAGTAAAGAGATAAGAGAGAGGCACACGATTTTTGAAGTGGTTCAGTTTCACACTTGAAACCTCCTCCACTATCTCATTAATAATTTTTTAGTACCTTTCTACGGATTTAACCAAAATTATCCAACTCAAACTCGTATAATCAAACACTATGATTATAACTAAGTGATATCTCTAATCTCTATACTATCTTACGCTAATAAGAAAGTACAATATAACTCACACATATTCCCGTTAAAGAATTGTAAGCTTATAATGATGTACTATTATCCAATAACGTATTTCACTCAAGCGATTGATAATGATTGATGCACGACTCTTTTGAAAAAAAAACTCTAAAAATAATAATTATTTGCTCAAAGGTTTGCTTTAAAACGATTTTGGAAAATCAATACTTGTAAATAGATGTGCCGTGTGATTGTAGTGTATTTCGTGTGTTTTGCAAATAGTATTTGAATGAGTATTTATAGTAGTAGAATCATAGTAGATCTAAAACCCTAGTATAATATTTAATAAAGATACTTATCTTACCATAAAATAATATTTGCTAATTTTTTAGAAATATCTTTATCTCAAAATATTATTTGGTTTATCTTATAGAAATATATTTATATTTAATATCTCAAAATATTGTTGTAAAGATATAGTAGAATCCTAGATTAGGTAAACAAGAAAAACAACCTAAGGAGGCCGAAATCCATAGCTCACGAAACCCTAGGAGGCACGCATCCCTAGGTGGCACAAAGCTAGGTTTTCACGAAACCCTAGATGACTCAAACACTAGGTGGGCTAATTAGGTTAACAACAAATTGAGATAGAATATATTAGAAATCCTAGGTAGCATGACAACCCATAAGTTGTATTACTAACCAATAGAATCTCATAAAAATATATTTTCTAATAAAACTTTTGATAAATATAAAAATACTCTTTCACTTTTGAAAACATTTCAAAACATTTTATTTCCAAAATCATGCATCAATATTTTATCATCCAAAATCATAGGCTAAAGCTATAATTTTGAACATAAAATCTCTCGAATGGAATAGTTACCGAACGACGACCTATACTATCTAATCTTCACAAAGATCTGCAGTATACATAACGGATCATCTCTTCATCTGATCACAACAACCTCCTCCTCTTGAGTCGTGTGGTAGTTTTATTTAGATCTTTTTGCTTTTTTCTTTAAAGTGAATGACTGGTAGCCTTACCTTCCATGTAACTTCCAAAGTTATTCCTGAAGTTGGTATAACTTTGTCTCACAGACTTTATCAAAGTTATGCCTAACTTTGATCTTTCTTCTCATAATTGTTGCTAGCTGTAATAAGACTAAAGCACACAATTACACGCATATGATATATCGAGTAAAACATATTATTACGTAAACACATGTCATTATCAAAACTATCAAATTGGTCCAACAAATTCCCCCTTTTTGATGATGACAAGTCTCTTATGATTTCCTCTTAACATAGTGACTAAATATGGTTCCCCCTCAACAAAGCACTCCAAAGTTATAGCAACTTTGATCGCAAGAACAAAACAACTTAGCCAAAGTTATAGCTCGAAAGACTTTAAGAGATAACGAGTCTTGACAAGGAACAAGCTTAAGCAAAGACTCAAATCATATCATTTCTTCCCCCTCTTGGCATCATTGAAAAGACAAGAACAAAGACATGAAACGACTAGAATAACACATGTCAAGGCAAGAAATAGATATGCAAAATACGCAATATAAAACGATATATACCAAGCAAAATCAAGTGCAAATATGAATTAAGAACTACAAACCACAAGAAATATTGTTAGTTGCCAAGTGGGCCGAATAGGATAGAGGTTAAGAAACAAAACGAGCTTAGGTAAGAAGATCAAGGCTTTTTGGGTTGTCGGATGATGTTGGGATTAATGTAATCGGGTCGGGTGCGGTGCTCGAGAGTAGAAAGACGATCAAGGCACGTCGACACATGAGTAGCTTGGGCGGTAAGGCAAACATCGAAGTTTCGAACCTTCAAAGAAAGAGCCTCCGTCGCATCAAGTATAGTGTGCATCCCCTCACGCATTTCCGAACCGCTTTTCACCAATGCACTTCCTTGGCTCACCAAGAATTGCATCCGATCCCTTTGCCTATACATCTCTTGTCGAATATCGACAATATTCCTCTCTAATTTTGCTAGGCAATCATCAACACCCGTCATCCAAGATTTCAACTCACAACTCACACCCGAACCGACATGGTCACGGGTAAGGCTAGTGTTCCCAATAGCCACGGTTTTTACAATTTTTTTCAACAACCGCATCAATTTTCCTATCTTGCGCATCAAGGCGCTCCATTACTTTTCCAATAAACACATCCAATTTCGATTCAAGCCCCGAAAAATCAGCCACATTCGGTTTCACAACAACCGAACCACCTTTTGATTGAAAAACCAATTCTGGACCCAATGCCTCCACTTTCATAAATTTCAAGTAAGCATCATTCATATCATTCTTCAAATTAATGCCATTTGTGTACTTTCAAGCACCGAACCCGACTCGGTTTGGGTTAAATTGGGTGAATTTTTGTTGGGTTGTGGTGATGGATTGGTAGACATGCGAGGTGTTTGGGGTTTGGAGTTTGGGTGGTGGTGTTTTTGTAGAGTAGCCGTGTAGCGCCGACTCTATTCCTCTTTTTCCTTTTTTTTTTTTTTTTTTTTTGTTTTTGAATTTTGGTAGGAAAAGGAATCTTAGGTAATTAATTTTGGGGATATGGTAAGGATATGATTTGGTAAATAAAAAGATTTGGTAATAGTTTATTGTTTGGGAATTTTCGGCCAAATAGGATACTTGGGTAGAATTTTGGTTCTATTAGGAAAGTGAATAAGATAGGTTTTTGGCAAATATGTGGTTTATAATTCAATTTCCATAAAACACTTAATATGCAAGATACTCACGTAAAATATATAATATTAAACACAAATATACTAGCAATGAAATATGCGGACACAGTCATACAATCTCGTCTTATTCTAGCCAGTCACGCAGGTTCACAAAATAAATAAGATGAATTTAATTGCTACCGATTAAACCAATTTCCAACCGCAAAATCTCAAAACGTCTTCTCGCTAACGCCTTTGTTAAAATGTCAGCCCATTGATTGTCAGTACTACAAAATTCGAGTTTAATGTTGCCCTTTTCTACATGGTCACGCAAAAAATGATGTCTAATGTCTATATGCTTAGTACGAGAATGCTGAGCTGGGTTCTTAGAAATAATAATAGCACTCGTATTATCACAGAAAACAGGCATACAACCAACATTAACACCATAATCACATAGTTGTTGCTTTAACCAAAGTAGTTGAGAACATACCAGTCCTGTAGCGATATATTCGGCTTCTGCAGTAGATAACGCAACCGAATTTTGCTTCTTTGAGCCCCAAGTAATTATACAAGGTCCAACAAACGTAGCAAATCCAGAGGTACTTTTTCTATCTAAAGAACATCCCGCATAATCTGCGTCTGAATATCCTACTAGATCGAAATTGCACTCAAGTGGATACCACAAATATAAATTAGATGTACCAATTAAATATCTCAAGATACGTTTAACTGCAATCATATGTGACTCTTTAGGACAAGATTGAAATCTAGCACAAACACATACGCTAAACATAATGTCAGGTCTACTTGCAGTTAAATATAATAAAGAACCAATCATACCTCGATATGTAGTCTCATCTACGGACTTACCAGTTTCGTCTAAGGTCAACTTTTTGTCAGTTACCATAGGCGTGTCCATTGGATGAGCGTTCTCCATACCAAATTTTCTGATTAGCTCCTTGACATCTTTTTGTTGGTGAATCTTTATGCCTTCTTTGGTTTGTTGAATCTGCAATCCTAGGAAGAATTTCAATTCTCCCATCATGCTCATTTCAAATTCTGAGGTCATAAGATCTGAAAATACTTGCACAATTTATTGTTAGTAGAACCAAAAATAATATCATCTACATAAATTTGAGCAACAAGTAAATCACAACCCTCGGATTTTAGAAATAGGGTTTTGTCGACAGATCCTCTTTTAAAATTGTTTTGCAATAAAAATTTAGATAATCTGTCGTACCAAGCCCTAGGCGCTTGTTTCAAACCATATAAAGCTTTATCGAGTTTAAAAACATGGTTTTGAAACTTGCTATTCAAAATTCCAGGAGGTTGTTCAACAAAAACCTCTTCTTCCAAATAACCGTTAAGAAATGCAGTCTTAACGTCCATTTGGAACAGTTTCATTCCTTTATGAGCTGCGAAGGCGATGAGCAAGCGAATAGCTTCAAGTCTTGCTACTGGAGCGAATGTCTCATCATAATCAATCCCTTCTTGTTGATTATAACCTTGAACGACCAATCGAGCTTTGTTACGAACTATAATTCCTGAATCATCCAATTTATTTCTGAATACCCATCGAGTACCAATCACAGTTCGATTAGGAGGTCGTGGCACAATGTGCAAAACTTTATTACGTTCAAACTGTTAAAGCTCCTCTTGCATTGCTACAATCCAGTCGGATTCTGCAAGAGCTTCTTTGATGTTGGTAGGCTCTATGGTAGACAGAAATGAATAGAATGAACAAAAGTTATTTAATGTTCGCCTAGTTTGAACTCCTTTAGTCAAACTTCCTAAGATACTTTTCATAGGATGAGAACTCTTATATTTCCATTTCTTAGAGTTCCTAGGCTCATCATCATCTGATGAACTTTCACTTTCCTCAAATGATTCAGAATCAAGATTGGTTCCCCCTGAGCTGGACTCTGAGGTTATAGCTGAAGTTGGTACAACTTCAGTTACACCATCTTGGTTCTGGTTCAAAGTTATAGCATCATCAGCTATAACTTCAGTTTCCTTTTCCTTGTTTTGAGAAGAGACATTCGTATCATCAACAATTGTCTCAGTTCTCTGTTCAAGTCATTTGCCCGGATTTATCAAGTTCCATCAATTTGAGTCTTTCATGTCATAACTCTTCATTATTGTCTGGCTCATCTTTTGCCCTGAAGGAAAGTCTGAAATCATTCATTTCTTCCTCTTCATTCTGTTCAACTTGTTTTCAGGCACATATCTTCATCCAATTACAACTTAACACTTTCTTTCTCTTCTATGCACACACGTTCTTTTTTAAAACTTTTAAAGCTTTACTATGGATATAATAACCAACACACAGCTTCGGTCACTCGTGGTAATCAAATTTGCTCAAATTCAATTTTCCATTATTAGGGACAAAACACTTACTCCCGAAGCAACGAAGGTGAGCTATATTGGGTTTTCTCCCTCTTAAAAGTTCATAGGGAGTCTTTTTTAGAATAGGTCTAATCATAGCTCTATTGTGCACATAACATGCAGTACTAATGGCTTCTGCCCAAAAGCTTTTAGGAAGGCCACTACACAAAAGCATAGTGCGGGTCATGTCCTCTAATGTTCTATTCATACGTTCCACGACACCATTTTGTTGTGGGGTTCGTGGTGCAGAAAAGTTGTGTCCTACACCATTCTCCCTACAATATTCTATAAAAGCTTGATTATCAAATTCGGTGCCATGATCCGTACGAATGGAAACTAACTTTTTATCATACTTGTTTTGGGCAAGCTTTATTAGTACTACAAACTCATCGAAAGTTTCATCTTTAGTAAATAGAAAGATAGGCCATACATACCTTGATTAGTCGTCGACTAGGACGAATACGTACCTCGATCCACCGCGGCTTCTGACTTTCATAAGTCCACACAGATCCATGTGAACCAACTCAAGTGGACGCTCTGTACTTACTACTCGTTTTGGTTTGAATGTGAAGATCTAACTTGTTTACAACGGGCACATGAGTCACACATCTTCTCTTGTTCGAATTTGATTGAGGGTAAGCCCTCAACTAAATCCCACAATTTGAGTTTCTTTAAAATTGTTGGACTAATGTGTGCAAACCTCTTGTGCCACAAGCATGAATCATCCACAGTGACTTTCATGCACGTAAAGGAACTTGTAGTGACTTTGTTTAAATCAATCATATACATGTTCCGTTTACGTAGACCTTCTAAGATAACATTGCTAGTACCTTCAACTATGATACGACAAACATTTGAATGAAAAACGACTTTGTTGCCTTTGTCACATAGTTGAGAGATACTTAGCAAGTTATGCTTAAGACCATCTACCAGATATACATTATTAATAGCATGTGAAGAAGATATACCAATCTTACCTACACCGATTATGTTGCCCTTCTTGTTGTCTCCAAAGGTGACCTTGCCACCGTTGAAGGACTCTAGTGAAAGAAAAAGATTCTTGTTTCCGGTCATGTGTCTCGAACAACCACTGTCGAGATACTATAGATTATTTTCTTTTAATATTATCTGCAAGAGAATCAAATACAGCTTTTAGGTACCCACGCTAAGTTGGGTCCTTTATGGTTTGTGACTCTATATATTTGATCATTCCTAACCCATATTTGTTTGACAATTCTTTTCTTCTTAGGATAGGGCTTGCTAGGTTTATTATCATGTTTGTTATTGTTGCGACGCACATTAGGTTTAAACGACTGCTTCTGATTCACATAAGGTTTAGATTTTGAAGGTACAGATGTGTAATCGAAAGCTATGTCATAAAACCACCTGAACTCATTATTTCTAATCTCATCACGTTGAGATTCAGGCTCAGACTCACTAACACTAGACACATCATGTTCTTTAACAAAATCAGTTTGATTTTTGTTGTCGTTCACATATTTAACACAATTATCTTTAACATGACCGTTGTGACCACAATAATTGCAAATCAGATATTCTGAAAGATTGACGTACTTCCTTCTTCTGAAATCACGGTCAGAAGTAGGAGATTTGCACTTATCATGGTCTCTACGACTATAGCATTCATGACCTAGACCCATCTTCATGTTATTGTTAGACTGTTCGATAAGGAAGTCTAAGACCTTCTGACTTCCTTCCCACTTATCATGAACTTTTCGTGCATGTAGGAGCAATTCCTTCAAAGACTTAATTTCTTTTTCACATGACGAATGATCTACATTCGAGTCTTTGGAGTGATTGTTCTTTTTAAAATTTTCACGAAAATCATTGAAACGTTTGTTCAAGATAAGTTTCTCCTCATTATGTTGGCTTTTGGCTTGGGAGAATTCAGCCTTTATATCTTTCAATTGCTGAGAAAGAAAAGAGTTTACTTTCTCGTGATCAAGAATAACAACTTCCGTTGCCTTAGCTTCAGATTGTAAAAGCTCATTGACTTTCTTCAATTCTAAAGTTATAGCTTCATTAGCTATAACTTTGGCTTGAAGATGCTTAATGTTGAGCTTGAACTCTGAGATTATAGCTTCATTAGCTATAACTTTCGACTCAAGAGCTTCTTTTTTAACATTTGTCATGTCTGAAGTTGTGGCTGAAGTTGCCATAACTTTAGACTTGAGCTTTTTAGCTTTGGCCTTTAGAAGTTGGTTTTCCTCAGCAATGTCAAGAATTAGTTCTTTAACAGCTCTTTCATTCTAACCTCTGCTCATTAATATCTAAGGCTTCTTCAAAATACTTATTAAGACTTCTAGATAAATTCTTAACTTGCTTTTTAAGTTCAAGATGACTAACCTCTTCGTCATCTTCTGAATCTGGTTCTGAATCTTAGTTGCCAACAAGACACATCTCGGATTCGCTTTCATTGTCACTGTCAGAAATTAGGTCAAGACTGACGTTGCTTAGACACAAGTTGGCGACTTCCTCTTCCTCTGACTCGTCGTCCTCTGTTTCGAGATCTCCCCAGCAATAAGCCATCATCACTTGCTTGAATTCCTTCTTGGTTTTGTCTCGTTGATTTTTGTCTTTGATTTTCTTCCATGTGGGGCAATCTTTGATCATGTGATCATTATCCCCACATTTGAAGCAACCACGACTTGAAAGAGACCTTTTTGACTCAATTGGCTTCTTGTAAGATTTGTTAGTGTTGTTGTTAAACGTTTTCCCTTGTGGTTTGTTAAAGAACTTTTTCTTAAAACGTCTAGCAAACAACACTGTTTCATCTTCAAGATCCGAATCTTGTCTTTCACTAGATTCGGCCTGTAAAGCCACCTTCTTTCTATTACTATCATTTGCCGCATCTTCATCAAGAGTAATCTCATGAGCCATTAGGGTTCCAAGTAGCTCTTGATAAGATAGGTCAGATAGGTCTTTACATTCCTCAATTACCGTCACCTTAGGTCTCCATCTTTTAGATAGACTTCTAAGGATCTTCCTGGCAATTTCCTCGGAGTCAAAAGTTTTTCCAAGATTTTTCAATTCATTAATGATACTAGAGAAGCGAGTAGACATGCTGTCAAGCGATTCATTTTGTTCCATGGAGAACAATTCGTATTTTAGCATAAGTAGAGCTATGCGTTGCTTTTTGACAACAGTTGTCCCCTCATAAGCTAACTCAAGACCATCCCATATTTCCTTGGCAGTAGAACTAGATGAGAAACGATCAAATTCAGTATGGGTCATGGCGTTTTGCAACAGACTAATAGCCTTTGAATTTTTCTCAGCTTTCTTATAATCTGCCTCAACATAGTCATCTTCGTTCTTTTCGATAGAAGTGCCAGTGGCCGTTCCAAGCATGATCTTATTAGGACCATTCTTAATGATTAGCCAACACTCCCAATCGTTACCCTTTATGAAATGGGTCATCATATTTTTCCATAGACTGTAGTTCTTCCCATCGAATACGGGACACTTCAGATGTTTGGAATCCATAAAAATAAAATTAAATACAGCGGAAAATAAATAAAAATAAAAGGATAAATGGATCAGACTCCTTGCTATAAGGCAATCAAGAGCACGAGGCTCTGATACCAATTGTAGAGTCTATTGATCGAATACGAAAGAGGGGGGGGGGGGGGGGAATTGAGTATTAAAAACTAGCCCCACTTTTTCGATTTATATGATATGTAATTAATTACTTGATCTTATGGATTAAAATCAACTAATTAATTAATCAAAGTAAGCGCGAATAAACGAAATAACGAAAAGTAAAGAGATAAGAGAGAGGCACACGATTTTTGAAGTGGTTCAGTTTCACACGTTGAAACCTACGTCCACTATTATCGATTAATAATTTTTAGTACCTTTCTACGGATTACAAAAATTACCAACCCACTCGTATAATCAACACTATGATTATAACTCAAGGTGAGTATCGCTAAATACTCTATACTATCTTACACTAATAAGAAAGTACAATATAACTCACACAAATTCCCGTTAAAGAATTGTAAGCTTATAATGATGTACTATTATCCAATAACGTATTTCACTCAAGCGATTGATAATAATTGATGCACGACCCTTTTAAAAACAAACTCTAAAAATAATAAATATTTGCTCAAAGGTTTGCTTTAAAACGATTTTGGAAAATCAACACAAGTAAAATAAATAGCCGTGTGTGTTGTGTATGTCGTGTATAGTCGTGTTAAATAAAGAGTAGTATGTGAATGAGTATTTATAGAAGAAGAATCATAGTAGATCTAAAACCCTAGTATAATATTTAATAAAGATACTTATTTTATCACAAAATAATATTTGCTAATCTTATAGAAATATCTTTATCTCAAAATATTATTTGGTTTATCTTATAGAAATATATTTTTCTTGATATCTCAAAATATTGTTGTAAAGATATAGTAGAATCCTAGATTAGATAAACTAAGGAAACAAACCTATGGAGGCCGGATTCCTATAGCTCACGAAACCCTAGGAGCACGAATCCCTAGGTGGCACAAACTAGGTTTCACGAAACCCTAGATGGCTCAACCACTAGGTGGGCTAATTAGGTTAACAACAAATTGAGATAGAATATATTAGAAACCCTAGGTAGCATGACAACCCATAAGTTGTATTACTAACCAATAGAATCTCATAAATATATTCTCTATTAAAATACTTGATAAATATAAAAATACCGTTCACTTTTAAACCAGTTCAAAACATTTTATTTCCAAAATCAGGCATCAATAATTTTATCATCCAAGTCATAAGACTAAAGCTATAACTTTGACTAAAATCGCTCGAATGGATAGTTACCAGGAATGAACGATGCTATACTATCTACTCTTCACTAAAGTCTCAGTATGGATCATCTCTTCATACTTGATCACAAAGACCTCCATCCTCGAGGCCTTGTGTAGATTTGAGATCTTTTTCGAAGCGATTTTCTTTAAAGTTATGCCTGGTTAGCTATAACTTCCATATTCACTTCCAAAGTTATTCCTGAAGTTGTTATAACTTTGTCTCACAACCTTTATCAAAGTTATGCCTAACTTTGATCTTTCTTCTCATAATTGTTGCTAGCTATAATAAGACTAAAGCACACAATTACACGCATATGATATATCGAGTAAAACATATTATTACGTAAACGCATGTCATTATCAAAACTATGAAATTGGTCCAACAGTGTTCGATCAAAGAACTTCCTAATACGTACCCTCACCCCTTACTCCATATCTCTATGAACATCTGTGTTCATTGGCATCCACGAGAGTCATTCTAGACATGAATGCTAAGGGTAACGAGTTCTTAATGCTCATGTCATTACTTCGTGTCTTGACATGGCATAAAGTATTCGAACGCCAATTTTCCATAAAAATTGGTGGCGACTCCACAAATGCGTATTACTACGCTTGTCCCTCGTTTCCATCCTGTGTGCGCCCCTCCGTGGTTCCCCGTGTACCACAGTTCGGCAAAGAGCCACGATCCGTGTATCACAGTTTGGCGACTCCGCTGGGGATTATACACTTAAGTGTTACCCAGGGTGAAACTTGAACAAGGTTAGGGAATAGTTTGTATGAGACAGTTATCGGTTTTTCGTTACTCGACCTTCTTAGGTCGTTTTATTCGGTTTTCCTATGCCTAACCCAACCCATTTCGACCAATCGTCCTGTCTGGACGGTCCAAATTCTTATTTGAGCCTAAGGATGGATAGCGATTGACATCAACCATACCACGGTACATACTCATGTTATTATCAAGAGCTTTCACTACTCAGGGAAATGGAATAGGAACTGAACTTACTCATGTTTGGCGCGGACCTGTGACACCCTCAAATTTACGGAAAGAAAAAAAATAATTTAATACATAACAAAGGGTGTCATAAAATAAAAAGGTTCATACAAAAAGGAAACTAATATTTTACATAAGAATTATACAAGACGGGAGACAT
>JAIUZE010045952.1:0-17204 GCA_022085475.1 Heliosperma pusillum | reverse complement strand
TTGCATTTACCGTGAGAGTTGTCGTCTTTGTGTCGTTGTCTTTGAATGCGTGATTTCATGATTGATTATTCATGGTCATTGCATGACTTGGCATTGTCAATGTATTGGTACGTTTGAATGGATGATAATATGATGGATTTATTGTGATCATCGCATGACTTGGCATGGTTTGTTGTCGAGTCTCAATCTTATCAAACTTATACCGCTAACGGTGAGATGTAAGCCCTAGTGAGCGTATTCGGTTGCCTAAGAGTGTCTTCCCCGAGTCTTGTATAACATGATGGATTCGGACTTGTAACTCTTATGCTCTTATCATTATATAATGAATTGCCTATCTATTCTTATCGTATTTCACATGTATATCTATTATATGCATGCTTAACTTTTGTATTTCCTTTTATGTACGTTTAATGTGATATGGCTGGGAGAACCCGGAGTTAATCCCCACTGACTGTGGCGTTCATGTTTTTCATGGATGAACAGGTTGCTTGATTGGATGGCTTTTTGCTTGTGGTATTTTGGGTTCGGGTGTGAGCAAGCGGGCGTTGTCCTGGAAGATTAACTCTAAGACGATTTTAGCTTATTGGCTAAACACTTGTTCTTTGTAACATCTGGAGAGATCCGTGCTCTTTTGTATTTCGCACTTAGTTGTAATATTTTGACACTCCTCGTTTTATTTAACTTGCATGTATAAAAGTTTTTAAAAAACTACCTATTTCCGCAATATAATTCACATGCTTGTTTGATTTATTATTTCCGCATTCGCGAGGGTTGTCACAGTTGGTATCAGAGCTTTATCGCTCCCGACGCACACACGTGAACCCTAAACTTAAATTACTTGACCTTGAAATAATAAATGAGAGATGGGTAGACTTAAGGACTTAAGGTGGTAGTCTTTGGTGTATTTGATGTTTGTTAGGTTCTAGCTTGTTTGTTGATTGTGTTGAGTGATGTTATGTTTGTTTGTATCTACCGTTTTGAGGTGGATCATTGTGTTACCTAGGAGAGGTATCCTCTACCGAAGATTTGAAGATTTACAAGCCTATTTGAAGTGTATTTCTTCCTCATCGATGATTTCTCTCGTCCTTAATGTATCATGCTCTCTTCCTTCTATCTAAGTGCTTCTTTCTTTTCCAATTTGTTTGCCTCTTGGAAATTATTCTTGATAGTTCTTCCATCTTACCATTGGTATCCTTACCTTCCTCTTGTAACATTTTTATGGATGTCATACCCAATTGTTGGTGGTATATTATTCTTGGTCGGAAGAACTTGAAATTTTGTGGAATATTAGTGTTGTTAGAATGAATTTGTGATTTGAGGAAAATGGTGTAGATCTAAATTCACCCTATATTGATGATTGGTTGTAACTCTAAGGAAAGGTAGTAAGATAAGTTTGATGATTTTAATGCTTGATGCTTGTCATGACTTGTGTGTAAATAGTTCATGATATTTGATGGTGTAAGGTTGAATGAGTTGGCTATGACTTCTTAACTCATTAGTAATTTAGTCTTTTGGACTTAGAAGTTTAGTATTGTTTTGAAGACCATGCTTATGATAGGTCTAATTGGTGTAAATAAGAAGTTTTGAATGATATCTTGAGGTGCGAAATACTTTTGAGGTTAAGTGACGTTTTGTGGTTTCCTATTGTGTGTTTGTGAATATAGGCTTGGTGGAAAAGCATTTGGCTATATTTCTTGGATTTAAAGATATGATCTTATCTTATGGTATCGCAGACTCGTTTGAAGTAGTAAGGTTTCGTTGTAAGTTGAACCATATTACTTGAGGATTATAGATATGAGCGAGATTCGATGATGTGAGCTATGATGGAAATACCTTGGGACGTTAATGATGATGTTTGAATTGAGGTTGTACTTTGATAATAATGAACTCGTGGGCTATATGATGTTGATAATGACGTTTTGTTTAGTGTTCTACCTTGTGGGCTGTGGGAGTTGAAAAGAGATTAGTATGGAGAATTCCTTATTGGTTCTTCGGTTTTTGAAACCTTTGGGAATGTGTCAAATTATGGAGTTGAGAGAATGTTACTATGCTTGAGTTGCAATTTCCACATTTGAGAATCCGTGTTATATGAAAGGGTGGATGAATTGGGTTGTAGTCGATTTATCAAATCTAGGTGTACCTTACTTTGATGATTGTGGTACGATGGTCCCTTGTAAGAGACCTTTGTTATTGAGATGATTTGCTTTGCTATCGCCTTAAGTTTGAAAGGAGAAATTTTGTGGATTAAACCTTAAACCATTGCTCGTGCCATCATTCCTTTTCATTTCCATTCTTGAATGTTTTTGTCAAGATTGATCTTTAAGAAATTACAAGCTCGTACTTTCTTTCTTACTCCGATATCTTCATAACTCTACTTTCTGCTTTGTCCCTTCCTTGACCTCGTTATTTTCAGCGCTCCTCTCTTGTAATCTCGTGCTTGAATTATTCTCATGTTCTCCTTGAGATTCCTTATCGTTTCCTATCTCGTTGCTCCTTCATCTTTTCTCTAGTGGATTGGATACTCCGTTTCTAAAGCTTAGAGAATAAGTGTAATGAATTTTGGGATTCTTTAGTTAGAATATGTGTCCTTGGATTGAGCAAATTTCATGCTGTATTTCATCATGGGAAATATGACTTAAGCTCTAGGATGAATCCTAATAGTGATAATGTATCCTCTCTTGGTGATGTTAGATTCGGAGTTTGGTATTGTAGTGTTGTTTTGAGAATTGAGTTGATCATGATAATAGTTTGTTGATGTTGGGTATTATAACGGTTGCTTGGTATATCATTTGAGAATTTGATGTCTCTAATTGGTGGATTCTAAAAGAGACTTTGCTTTAGGGAAATTGACCCGGTACCCAAAGTTTGAGGAGTTTTGTCGTAAATGAAAATCGATTCATATTGAGTTTTAGATGAACGATATGATTTGAATGGTTGTCTGATTGCTAAGTGATTGATCATTTGTGGTTTGGAGTTAGTAATTCTCTTTTATTCTTAAGGAATCATAGTTTGAGATTGAGAAATATTCGTAGCAAGCTTTGGATAGTGAGTGCTCAGTTGTTATGGAATATAGAGATAGAATGGTGAACCCATTATCTTGAGGATTAGTAACCTCCGTAGTTTTGCTAATGTGGCTATTTATATTTGAGGTTTCAGGCGTAGTAATGATCGAAATAAGGATGTTGGTTTATTAAAGAATTCTTATAACCGATAATGGATTGTGAATTTTCCCTTGTCGTGAGACTTTGGATGAGGCTAGTTGGATCCTAGATGATTATGTTTTGTTGCGTGGTTTGTGTTTTGACTTTCGAGGATGAGAAAGTTCTTTGTAAATTTAGGATAATGAGTTTGAAGTAAATTGGATTAAAGGATTTCATGGTAAGTCTCTTTACCTTGTGGATTGTTAGTCGTGGAGTCTACCGTGCCGATGGACCTTAGTAGATTCTAATTGGATTCGAATAATTGGGATTGGTTACTCGAAGTTTCGTGATTATGGAATATTTTTGTAGGAATTCGGATGATTGAAAGTGAGGAGTTGCAAATTAGGTAAATTGCCTTCTCTTGAGGATCTAGTTTATCAATAGAGTTAGAACTATCGAAATCTTGTAGATCTTCCTGCCGATTTTATTGTCATCTTTTTATCCCTAAGAGTTCGATTTGTTTCGTTTGTGCGTGTTTTATGTATATTTTGTTATCGTGATTGTGAACTTTAAGTTCGAGTCGCTCTATGTACGTGTAATGTCTTGTTATTTGATTATATCTTTGATAAAACTTTCAAATTTCCATATTATATTTCTAATTTAACGTTTCAAAGAAGTTTAAAAATGGTTTGTGTACCCTCTTTTTGGAGAAAATGGATCTCTTTTGCTTTTATATTTGGATTTTGCGTTTGGTTGGATGTTTGCACTTGTTATTGGAGACGTCTGATAACTAGTCCTGCACTTACTAACGTTGTTTTAAATTTCGATTTCACTATTTCGACAAAGATTGGTTTGGATAATTAGAGTTCTCGTTCGCGACGAGCATTCTTGAGATCCGTAAGTAAAGATTCACACCTATGAAAATTCTTCTTTAAACCGTTTTCTAGATGAACTTCGTTTCATAAATATTTTTCCCTTATAAAAGTTTTCGGATTAATTTTGTAAACTGATTCTTATCTTTGATACTTTTGTTTTCTACTCTCAAGTTTCGAGGACGAAACTTTTTAAAAGGAGGGGTGATTGTAACACCCGGAAATGTACCCTATTTTTCTAGTAGAAATATTTTACGAAATCTTTTCAGCAAATTTAAGTTTTAATTTATAATTTTAAGTTTCGAGTCGAATTTAGAATTTCCGAGTTCGTATTTGGAATTTCTGCGAGATTCCATGAAAAAGCCGTCTTAAGGCGAGTTTGACTTTTTGGTTGACTTTTCCTTACTTATACTCTAATTTCCTTAACCTAATTCTTCATTTAACACAAATCAAGCACACAACCCCCTTTCTTCTCCCTTAAGAAATCTCATCTTTTCCCTCTTTGATTTCGATCTTTGAATCACCGTATCTCCTTCGTTCTTTGACGGAATTCACGTAAGTTCGTCTTATTCTTCCCCTCTTAGCTTCCTCTATCCGTATTGGTAATAAAATTACCGTCTTTCTCGCTTTTTAAATTATCCGTCTTTCTCAAGATGAATTTTATTCATCTTTTTATTACCTATTTGTAGGTGGAGACTACTAGGAAGGTTTAGTAATCGATTAAAGACGCGTAAAGGTAACGGTGAAGGGTTACTCGGTATCATTTACGTGTTTTGCATGCTTTATATATTAGAAATCGTATTTTGAATACGATTAGAAGCTTAGGAATCGTGTTATGATTTATGATTGTTGTTATTTGATGATTGTTGATGGTGAATATGGATTGTTGTTAATTATTATAAGTGAATTAAGAGAATTGAAAATGATAGAAATGGTGTATGTTGTTCTCGGGTGAAATGGGTTCCTGGCCGAAGGGCCGGCTGCCGGTTCAGTGCCCGGCTGGCATTTCACTGCTTCGACCCGTTTTGGTAGAATGCTCATATCTCCTTCGTTACTTGTTTGTTTTGGGCTTGTGACCACTCGTTGGAACCGTAAGAGGATAAGCTATCACCTCGACTTAGAATTTCTGCATTCCCATATCTAGAACTCTAGTTATGACCGTTTGAAGAAGACCCTTGTTTTGATAGTTTCCAAACTTGTGATTTTTGTGATTTTTAGTGTTGTGCTCCGAGCCGGGGTACCGGCCGCCTCCCTCCACCCCGGCCTGGAATACATCAGTAAGTGAAGTTGGATTTTTGGTGTTGTGCTCTGTGCCGGTCTACCGGCCGCCGGTCTACTGACCGGCCTAGACTACATTTCTCTGTTTTTGTGAGTTTTGGATTTTTGCCCTGTGTTCTGAGCCGGCCCACCGGCCGCCGGTCTGTTGCCCGGCCTGGAACACGGCTGTATGCATTTCCTTTATTTTCTAAAACTCGTGATTTATAATAGTTCGCATGATCCGTTTATCGTATAATTTTATGTAATGTCTTATAATATTCATGTTTCGAATATATGATATCTCTTTCGCATGTATCACGTGTTTTGTGACGGTTTTCGATATGTTCCCACTTTGAGTCGGTTTTTACAAATGAGTCGGTTTGAGCACTATTTTGTCTTGTGCTTTGTATTCTCATTCCCTTGGCTACCTTCCCGTTCGTAAGGCTGGAATGTCGGAACGGAGAGGTATCCTACTGCTTAAATGCATGTGTTAGTGGGCATACGACGACGTTGTTGGGAGTTGAACGCTATGCGTTGATCGACCCGGCCGTCAAATGTTGTGTACTTGCGAGGTGGTGTTATTTGCATGTAGCGTACCGCATGTTATGAGGCTTGAGCTGTTTTCCGCCTCTTTCGTGAATTGATCTACCGAATTTGGGGTACTCGGCGTCTAGTGTAAGACCGAGTCTTGGGTGCGAAACGTTTTATCGCACGTCGAATCGGAAAACGTTATATTCCGAGATCCTGGCCAGGTTTAGACTAGTACCGTATTATTATCGTCGTGCTACCAGGAGGAAATTAGTCTACATAGGCGAAATGTAAGCATCGCGTATGAGTTCAGGGAAATGTGATCCCGTGGATGCCTTTTAATCATACTTGCCATGTACACGATGCTAGTGCGTTTCATTTACCGTGAGATTGTCGTCTTGTGTCGTTCTTGAATGCGTGATTTCATGATATAGTTCATGGTCATTGCATGATTGGACACCGTCATTGTCTTGGTTCGTGAATGGATGATAATATGTTGTATTTATTGATCATCGCATGACTTGACTGGTTTGTCTGTCGAGTCTCAATCTTATCAATCTTATACCGCTAACGGTGAGATGCAAGCCCTAGTGAGCGTATTCGATTGCCTAAGAGTGTCTTCCCCGAGTCTTTGAATAACATGATGATTACGGATTTGATTTCCACATGATCTTATCATTATATATTGATTGCCTATCTATTCTTATCGTAACTCACATGTATATTTATATATGCATGCTCTACTTTTGTATTTCCTTATATGTACGTTTAATGTGATATGGCTGGGAGAACCCGGAGTTACTCCCCACTGACTGTGGCGTTCATGTTTTTCATGAATGAACAGGTTGCTTGCTTGGATGCCTTTTTGGATATGATGTTTTGGGGTTCGGGTGTGAGCTAGCGGGCGTTGTCCCTGGAAGATTAACCTCTAGACGATTTTAGCTTATTTGCTAAACACTTGTTTCTTTGTTAACATCTTGAGAGACTCCGTCTCTTTGTTATTTTCCGCACTTAGTTGTAATATTTTGACACTCCTCGTTTTCTTTAACTTGCATGTATAAAAGTTTTTAAAAACTACCTATTTCCGCAATATAATTCACATGCTTGTTTGATTTATTATTCCGCATTCGCGAGGGTTGTCACAAAGGTGTTCTTCGATTCCATGGCCGTTTATTTGTTCCTAATGCTCTTGGTTTGAGAAAGCGAGTTCTTGATGAAGCTCACCTTTCCCCTTATTCTATTCACCCCGGAGGTGATAATATGTATAAAGACTTGAAGCTACAATTTTGGTGGCCGAATTTGAAAGGCGATGTTGTGTCTTATGTTGGAAGATGTCTTACTTGCCAACAAGTGAAGATTGAACACAAGAGGCCCGGTGGATTGCTACAAACTTTGGATATTCCACTATGGAAGTGGGAATCTATTTCCATGGATTTTGTTATGGCTTTGCCAAGGACCGTTGGAAGTAAAGATGTCGTTTGGGTTGTTGTTGATCGTTTGACCAAGTGTGCTAGATTTATTCCTATCAAAGAGACTTCGAGTTTAGACCGTTTAGCGAAAGCCTATGTTGATGAGATTGTTAGATACCATGGTGTTCCCAAGGAGATTATATCCGACCGAGATCCGAGGTTTTGTTCGAGATTTTGGAAGGCTTTACAAGAAGCCATGGGTAGTAAATTGTTGATGAGTACCGCATTTCATGCCGCTACCGATGGTCAGACCGAGAGGACTATTCAGACTTTAGAAGACTTGCTTAGGGCTTGTGCACTCGACTTCCAATCTAGTTAGGAAAAGAGTCTACTGTTAGTGGAGTTTTCTTACAACAATAGTTATCATGCCTCAATCAAGATGGCTCCTTATGAAGCTCTTTATGGAAGGAAATGTCGAAGTCCTATATGTTGGAATCAATTGAGTGATGTTCGTGACTTAGGTCCCGATGTTCTTGTTGAAACCATTGATCATATGAAGGTCATTCGTGATAGAATGAAAGCCGCTCAAGATCGGCAAAAGTCTTATGCTGATATCCGAAGAAGACCGTTAGAATTTGAAGTTGGAGATAAAGTGTTCTTGAAAGTGTCTCCAATGAAGGGTGTTAAACGGTTTGGTGTTAAGGGTAAATTGAGCCCGAAATACATTGAACCCTTTGATATTGTGAAAAGGATTGGTGCCGTTGCTTACAAGTTGGACTTGCCCATGAATTTGGCTAAGGTTCATGATGTATTCCTTGTTTCTCAGTTGAGAAAGTACGTTAGTGATCCAAGTCATATTTTTCAAGCGGAGATGCCCGAGCTTGAACCGATTTTATCCTTTGAAGAGAAGCCGATCCGCATCCTAGATCGCAAGAATAAGAAGTTGATAAGTAAAGTGGTTCCTTTAGTGAAAATCTTGTGGAGATGTGCCAATGTTGAAGAAGAGACTTGGGAAACGGAAGCTTCTATGCGTAGTAAACATCCAAGCCTTTTCGTTTAAGGTATCTTTCTTTCGCTCAAGTTTCGAGGGCGAAACTTTTTAAAAGGTGGGGTGATTGTAACACCCGCAAATGTACCCTATTTTTATAGTAAAAATATTTTACGGATACTTTTCAGCAAAATTTAATTTTAGTTTAGAATTAAATTTCCCGTGTCTAGTTTAGAATTTCCGAGTTCGTTTTCGGACTTTACGCGAGAATTCGAGTAAGTTACGTCTTAAGACGTTATGGGCTTTTTCTCATAACTTTTCCACTTACTCCCTCATATACTCCCTCTTAAACCTAAGCTCCCTCATTCAACATCTTCTTCTTCCTCACCAAGTAAACCCCAAAACCTAGCCTCCATATTTGATCCAACTCTAAAGCAGCGCTACTCGTTCGTTACCCGCTCAAATTCACCTAAGTTCGTCTTATTCTTTTCCTGTCATCGTCCTCTATCCGTATTGGTGATAAAATTACCGTCTTTCTCGCTTTTCAATTTATCCGTCTTTCTCAAAGGTGAATTATATTCATCTTTTATTATCTAATTGTAGGTGGTGACCTCCAAGACCCCGACAAAGACTACTTCTTGATAGAAGAAGACATTGACGCGGATTGAAGACACGAAAAGGTAACGGTGAAGGGTTACTCGATATCATTTACGTGTTTTTATGTGTTTTCTATGTTATAAATCGTATTTAGAATATGATTAGTAATCTTAGGAATTGTGTTGTTGATGATGGTTGTTGTTAGTTGATAATTGATATGAGAATTGATGATTTGCGATGATAGATGATGTTGTGTTATGCCTTTGTGAAATTGTGAAATTCGTGTATTCGTGCTATAGACCAGGACGCTGGCAGCGTTGCCTGGCGCTGGCAGCGTTTCTTGCTGCCAGTTTTTCCAAAGTGGAACCTTTGAATTCTAGTTTCCGCCTTGACTTTCCTTGACCCTTTGGACTTAGTTTTCTTGCATTCATGATTCATTTGTAGCCCACTCCAATTGTCTGGTTTGGGTTTCGGGTCTCGGGTTTGACTTTGACTTTTGTTGACTCTTGGGTTTGACTTTGACTTTTGTTGACTCTCGGGTTTGACTTTGACTTTTGTTGACTTCCTGGTTTGACTCTATAAGTTGACTTTAAATATTAATGTTTCGAATGCATGATAATCCTTTCGCTTGTATCGCATGTTTTGTAACGGATTTTGATATGTCCCACTTTGAGTCGGTTTTACAAAATGTTACGCTTTGAGAACTAATTCTCTATGTGCTTTGTACTCTCATTCCCTTGTCTACCTCCACGTTCGTAAGGCTGGAATGTCGGAACGGGGAGTGTATTCTTACTGCTTGATTGCATGTGTTAGTGGGCATATGACGACGTTGTTGGGAGGCGAACGCTTTGCGTTGATCGACCCGGCCGTCAAATGTTGTATACTTGCGAGGTGGTGTCATTGCATGTAGCGTACCGCTTGTTATGAGGCTTGTGCTCTTTTCCGCCTCTTTCGTGAATGTCTACCGAATTTGGGGTACTCGGCGTCTAGGATTGACCGAGTCTTGTGTAGAGTCTATTGATCGAATACGAAAGAGGGGGGGTGAATTGAGTATTAAAAACTAGCCCCACTTTTTCGATTTATATGATATGTAATTAATTATTTGATCTTATGAATTAAAATCAACTAATTAATTAATCAAAGTAAGCGCGAAAAACGAAATAACGAAAAGTAAAGAGATAAGAGAGAGGCACACATTTTTGAAGTGGTTCAGTTTCACACGTTGAAACCTACGTCCACTATTCTCGATTAATAATTTTTAGTACCTTTCTACGGATTACAAAAATTACCAACCCACTCGTATAATCAACACTATGATTATACCTCAAGGTGAGTATCGCTAAATACTCTATACTATCTTACGCTAATAAGAAAGTACAATATAACTCACACAGATTCCCGTTAAAGAATTGTAAGCTTATAATGATGTACTATTATCTAATAACGTATTTCACTCAAGCGATTGATAATAATTGATGCACGACTCTTTTGAAAACAAACTCTAAAAATAATAAATATTTGCTCAAAGGTTTGCTTTGAAACGATTTTGATAAATCAACACAAGTAAAATATGTAGCCGTGTGAATGTAGTGTATTTCGTGTGTTTTGTAAATAACATGTGAATGAGTATTTATAGTAGTAGAATCATAGAAGATCTAAAACCCTAGTAAAATATTTAATAAAGATACTTATCTTATCATAAAATAATATTGGCTTATCTTTTAGAAATATCTTTATCTCAAAATATTATTTGGTTTATCTTATAGAAATATATTCATCTTAATATCTCAAAATATTGTTGTAAAGATATAGTAGAATCCTAGATTAGGTAAACAAGGAAAACAACCTATGTAGGCCGAAATCCATAGCTCACGAAACCCTAGGAGGCACGCATCCCTAGGTGGCATAAACACTAGGTTTCACGAAACCCTAGGTGGCTCAAACACTAGGTTGGCTAATTAGGTTAACAACAAATTGAGATAGAATATATTAGAAACCCTAGGTAGCATGACAACTCATAAGTTGTATTACTAACCAATAGAATCTCATAAATATATTCTCTAATAAAACTTTTGATAAATATAAAAATACTCTTTCACTTTTGAAAATATTTCAAAACATTTTATTTCCAAAATCATGCATCAATATTTTATCATCCAAAGTCATAGACTAAAGCTATAACTTTTGAACATAAAATCTCTCGAATGGAATAGTTACCGAATGACGACCTATACTATCTAATCTTCACAAAGATCTTCAGTATACGGATCATCTCTTCATCTTGATCACAAAGACTCTCCATCTCGAGTCTTGTGTAGTTTTATGTAGATCTTGTTTGAAGCGATTTTCTTTAAAGTTATGCCTGGTTAGCTATAACTTCCATGTTCACTTCCAAAGTTATTCCTGAAGTTGTTATAACTTTGTCTCACAGACTTTATCAAGGTTATGCCTAACTTTGATCTTTCTTCTCATAATTGTTGCTAGCTATAATAAGACTAAAGCACACAATTACACGCATATGATATATCGAGTAAAACATATTATTACGTAAACACATGTCATTATCAAAACTATGAAATTGGTCCAACAAATTCCCCCTTTTTGATGATGACAAGTCTCATATGATTTCCTCAAGAGTTCTTCTTAACAATGTGACTAAGTATGGTTCCCCCTCAACAAAGCACTCCAAAGTTATAGCAACTCTGATCGCAAGAACAAAACAACTTAGCCAAAGTTATAGCTTGAGAGAATTTAAGAGATAACGAGTCTTGACAAGGAGCAAGCTTAAGCAAAGACTCAAATCATATCATTTCTTCCCCCTCTTGGCATCATTGAAAAGACAAGAACAAAGACATGAAACGACTAGAATAACACATGTCAAGGCAAGAAATAGATATGCAAAATACGCAATATAAAATGATCTATACCAAGCAAAATCAAGAGTAAATGTTAATTAAAACTACAAACCACAAAATAGAGTATTAGTTGCCATTGGGCCGAATAGAACAATTGTTTAAACACGCCAAAATGGGCCGAATAGGATTAGTAGTTCAAGAAATGAAACAACCAAGGATAAGAAAAGCAAAGCATGTGGGTAGGTGGATGAGGCTAGGGTGCTTTATAACCGGGCCTAGTGCAGTACTCAAGAGTGGAGAGACGGTTAAGGCAAGAAGACACATGGGTAGCTTGAGCGGTGAGGCAAACGTCAAAGTTCCAAACTTTCAACGAAAGAGCCTCCGTCGCATCGTATATAGTCCGCATCCCCTCACGCATATCCGTTCCGCTCTTAACCAAAGAACCGCCTTGGCTCACCAAGAATGTCATCCGATCCCTTTGCCTATATACTTCTTGCTTACAATCGACAATGTTCCGTTCCAACTTAGCAAGGCGATCATCCACACCATTCATCCACGTCCTCATCTCACGACTCACACCCGACCCACCTTGGTCACGGGTTGAGCTCGAAGAAC
Organism: Heliosperma pusillum; assembly: GCA_022085475.1. Taxonomy (NCBI): domain Eukaryota; kingdom Viridiplantae; phylum Streptophyta; class Magnoliopsida; order Caryophyllales; family Caryophyllaceae; genus Heliosperma; species Heliosperma pusillum. Next base: position 4,943 of record JAIUZE010045952.1, on the reverse strand, counting down.
CCACAGCCACGGCCTGAACAACCGTGTCCAATACCGCCTCAATTTTCTTGTCCTGCGCGTCCAAGCGCTCTATTATACTACCTATGAACATATCCAATTTTGACTCAATCCCGGAAAAATCAGCCCCACCCGGCTGTAACCCGACCGACCCTCCTTTTGTTAAAAACAACAACTCCGGTCCATTAGCATCTAGCTTCATAAACTGCAAGAACGTATCACACATTTCATCTTTTACGGCGACCCCATAATTGTGCATATTAACAACTCCTTTCGACTCTAAGAGCCGTGAGAGACACATACCCTACGGCAAATCAAAAGTGGAATAGATTTTGTCTTCGGTCACCGAAAAAGCGGTTTGTGAAATGCGAGAAAACACAAGAGAAGGTAAATTAACCCGGTTGCCTTCCAACCAATGCTTCACGACCAACATCTCATAGCATGCAATTTTGTCCTGTCCACCCCGACGCGGAATGACGGTATTCCATAAAAAGTTTAACAAAAATTTTAATTTTGGTGACACACTTCCCGCCAACACACAACTCGACAACGACGCCCCAACATCAAAGTATTTCTTAACTTCCAACTTAGCCATGTCCATCAGTTCCTCCCATGACGTACTCGGATTGATTTTGATTCCATCATCAGGAACCGAAAACAGAGTACAAAAGTCCGTCACGGAAATCGAAACTGAACGGCCATTTATAACGGCATTCAACACTCCATCGTTTAATGAAACAGAAGCGAAAAACTGTATTACCTCAATCGGATAAACAGGACCCGAAAACTGAGCCATGGTTTCCCATTCTTGAAAATTCAGAAAATCGGTAAAGAATCCTAAAGCCACATACTTATCCCACCAAGCTTTCGGATAGAAGCGACCACCGTGTATTCCGTACTGAGCAACTCGGTTCACAAGTTTTCTTTCGTCTTTTGTGAGACGGAGTTTATCAAGCCCGGAAGATGTTTCTTGAGGCGAGAAATCACGTAATGTAACCCGTGTTGGTGCCTCGGGAACCGTGTCAGCAACTTCGGTTGTAGCTTCGTCTTGGAGTCTACCTTTGCCCTTATTTAGCCGTCTTATTTTTGTACCCTCAAGACCCGCACCGGACTCGATTTGGTTTAGGTTGGGTGATGTTTGTGTGGTAGTAGAAGAGGTATTTTTGGGCATGCTAGGCTTGGGAGTTTTTGGGTTTGGGTTCTTGGATATTTTTGATCTAGTGGAAGCCATTGATGATGGTTGAAGGTTTGGGTAATTTTTATGTTGTTTGTTGTGGGTGCCGTGAGATAGAAGAGGGAGAGTAAAAGAATTGGTTGAGTATTGATGTGGTGAAAGTGAAAGGTGTAAGAGGGTAATAATGAGGTGTAAGAATTTGCGTTACTTTTGTACTTGGGCACATGGGTGTGCCGGCCCCAAGTGATCTCTTTTCTTTTTTTCTTTTTTTTTTTTTAATTTGAATTTTGGTAGGAAAAGGAATCTTGGGTAGTTAATTGTTGGGATATGGTAAAGATAGAATTTGGTAAATAAAAAGATATGGTTGGGTGATTTTATTTGAGAATTTCGGCTAGCATAGGATACATGGGTAGAATTTGGCTTAATTTTGGAAAGTGAATAAGATGGGTATTTGGCAAATATGTGGTTCATAATTCAATTTCCATAAAACACTTAATATGCAAGATACTCACGTAAAATATATTATATTAAACACAAATATACTAGCAATGAAATATGCGGACACAGTCATACAATCTCGTCTTATTCTAGCCAGTCACGCAGGTTGACAAAATAAATAAGATGAATTTAATTGCTACCGATTAAACCAATTTCCAACCGTAAAATCTCAAAACGTCTTCTCGCTAACGCCTTTGTTAAAGTGTCAGCCCATTGATTGTCAGTACTACAAAATTCGAGTTTAATGTTGCCCTTTTCTACATGGTCACGCAAAAAATGATGTCTAATGTCAATATGCTTAGTACCAGAATGCTGAGCTGGGTTCTTAGAAATAATAATAGCACTCGTATTATCACAGAAAACAGGCATACAACCAACATTAACACCATAATCACATAGTTGTTGCTTTAACCAAAGTAGTTGAGAACATACCAGTCCTGCAGCGATATATTCGGCTTCTGCAGTAGACAACGCAACCGAACTTTGCTTCTTTGAGCCCCAAGTAATTATGCAAGGTCCAACAAAAGTAGCAAATCCAGAGGTACTTTTTCTATCTAAAGAACATCCCGCATAATCTGCGTCTGAATATCCTACTAGATCGAAATTACACTGAAGTGGATACCACAAATATAAGTTAGATGTACCAATTAAATATCTCAAGATACGTTTAACTGCAATCATATGTGATTCTTTAGGACATGATTGAAATCTAGCACAGACACATACGCTGAACATAATGTCAGGCCTAGTTGCAGTTAAATATAATAAAGAACCAATCATACCCCGATATGTAGTCTCATCTACGGACTTACCATTTTCGTCCAAGGTCAACTTTTTGTCAGTTACCATAGGTGTGTCCATTGGATGAGCGTTCTCCATACCAAAATTTCTGATTAGCTCCTTGACATATTTTTGTTGGTGAATCTTTATAATTTCTTTGGTTTGTTGAATCTGCAGTCCTAGGAAGAATTTCAATTCTCCCATCATGCTCATTTCAAATTCTGAGGTCATAAGATCTGAAAAATACTTGCACAATTTATTGTTAGTAAAACCAAAAAAAATATCGTCTACAAAGATTTGAGCAACAAGTAAATCAGAACCCTCAGATTTTAGAAATAAGGTTTTGTCGACAGATCCTCTTTTAAAATTGTTTTGTAATAAATTTTTTGACAATCTGTCGTACCAAGCCCTAGGCGCTTGTTTCAAACCATAGAGAGCTTTATCGAGTTTAAAAACATGGTTTTGAAACTTGCTATTCAAAAATCCAGGAGGTTGTTCAACAAAAACCTCTTCTTCCAAATAACCGTTAAGAAATGCGGTCTTAACGTCCATTTGGAATAATTTCATTCCTTTGTGAGCTGCGAAGGCGATGAGCAAGCGAATAGCTTCAAGTCTTGCTACTGGAGCGAATGTCTCGTCATAATCAATCCCTTCTTGTTGATTATAACCTTGAACGACCAATCGAGCCTTGTTACGAACTATAACTCCTGAATCATCCAATTTATTTCTGAATACCCATCGAGTACCAATCACAGTTCGATTAGAAGGTTGTGGCACAAAGTGCCATACTTTATTGCGTTCGAACTGTTGAAGCTCCTCTTGCATTGCTACAATCCAGTCGGATTCTGCAAGAGCTTCTTTTATGTTGGTAGGCTCTATGGTAGACAGAAAAGAATAGAATGAACAAAAGTTATTTAATGTTAGCCTCGTTTGAACTCCCTTATTCAAACTTCCTAGGATACTATCCATAGGATGAGAACTCTTATATTTCCATTTCTGAGAGTTCCTAGGCTCATCATCATCTGATGAACTATAATTTTCCTCAAATAATTCAGAATCAAGATTGGTTCCCCCTGAGATGGACTCTGGGGTTATCGCTGAAGTTGGTACAACTTCAGTTACACCATCTTTGTTCTGGTTCAAAGTTATAGCATCATCAGCTATAACTTCAGTTTCCTTTTCCTTGTTTTGAGAAGAGACATTCGTATCATCAACAATTTTCTCAGTTCTCTGTTCAAGGTCATTTGCGGATTTATCAAGTTCATCATTGATTCCTTCAATAACTTCTTCATTATTATCTGGCTCGTCTTGTGACACCCTCAAATTTGCGGAAAAATAAAACAAGTAATTTAAATAAATAAAAGATGAGAATACTTTTCTAATAGGTTCACCTTAGTGAAAATCGGTAAATTTTAAAACCGGAACCTACTATTAAATATATTCATCATAACAAAGGTGTCATAAATAAAAAGGTTCATAACAAAAGGCAAATAATATTATACATAAGAATTATCCAAAACGGGAGACATATCTCCCGTATAAATACGGAAATAAAAGAGTGTATAATAATATACAATCTAAGAACCGAATATAGGTCCAAGGTTAATACTTCGCTCGCTAGCTCGTCAATGTACCCAATGTATGCATCACAAACCTGCCAACCGCATTAAATAAAAACACGGAAGCCACAGTCAGTGGGGAGTAACTCCGAGTTCTCCCAGCCACGAAATGTCGAGTTTAATAAAACATGAATAACATAAAAGCAATGTATATGGAAAATACAAAACCTTAACATATATGATATGCTTTTCATGTTATGAAACAATTAACTAACATATAACCTAACATATGAAAGCTATCATGTGAATCTGATAATAAACTATACTACGAGGTAGGGAAGCTGGTATGCTGGCTCAGCGGTTACATTTAAAACATGGCCCTGATACACTCAAACCCTAATCAAACATAATATCATGTGAATCAGTTAACAACCGGTAATCCAAACTCGATCAACCTTAGCCGGCTTGCACCTCACCTTCTAAGATTCATAGAATCATCAAACATGAAAGACCAATACGTCTATAAACAGGCATAAGTTCTATGATGAACAGTCAATAGTCTACTTCTGTGACTCGAGGCTATACCACAAGGTAGGAAAACATCCTAGTCCTAGACTGATCAGACCTAGCGACAACAGCTATTCCATTCCCCGTCCCATGACATAACCGTACATGAGAAACTCTACTAGGCGACCCCTTAAGCAGAGATGGCTAGTACTTAAGCTGGCTCCCTTCCCAAAGCGGAACTCTTAGGATGCCATGCCCCCGGCTTGGTATCAAAAGGCCCAGGCCAGTGACACAAACGCTATCAGTGGTGAACATATACTCGTTAAAGATAGTACGGCCTATCGATGTCCTGGTCCAAGATACTCATTTAGAATTAGAATGGTCAAGACGCCATATACTCATAATTCTCTATGGGTACTTAGTCAACA